>ML282181.1:864-86746 GCA_005239495.1 Nicotiana undulata | reverse complement strand
CTTTCCTTCCTTTTCTGTACTTGACTGTACAGGTCCGGAGGCTGGTCCATCTGATTTTCAGGTGGGTGCTAGATATTGATAGCGTGGTCGTACTTTACGGTGAGCTGGTTTTCTGGCGACTTCCTAGCAGCACCCTGGAGTTTCTCTTGTTATGCTCTCTGTCTATTTCATTCAGACTGAGACCCTGTATATGTTGTAGTCATTGTATATTCAGTAGTTGCCCGTGACACTCGTGACACTAGTTCCTGGCACACACGCGGTATATATTATGGGTTTTGGGTTGTATAACTATGTATATGTCTTACTTCGACCTTGTATTTACTATGATTTTTCCTTCACTCAAGGCTAATATCATATTAGTTGTTTTAAACTGGTAATTATCGTCTTGTTTGATCGAATGAGAAGGGTATCACTTAGTGAAAGTTATATCGGCTTGCCTAACCCCGCTGTTGGGCGCCATCGCGACCTGAGTTAGGATTTGGGTCGTGACAAGAATAGTTTAGAATCGTTTACCAACACTTTGGGGATGAACTTGTGTGAAGAAAATCGCCTCTAGATCTTTTTAGTTCGAAAATATGAAAAAAAATGGCTACTGCCCGAGTTGGTTTTGTGAAGGGAGGTGTTGGTGTTTTAATAGGTTATGGTTGCTGTAATTTCTTTGTTTTGAAGAAGAAAAATCATGGAGCACCAGCGCACCAGAAACTATTATGACAACCGATTTTTATACAAGTTAGAAATATCCCGAAGCCTACCCGAAACTCACCCAAGCCCTCGGGGCTCTAAACCAAACATGCACGCGAGTCTAAAAATATCATACGGACTTGCTCGTGCGATCATATCACAAAAATATCACCTAAATCTATAAATTTAACCTCAAAACTCATGATTTTTCTCAAGAACACTTCCATTTCACTATTTCTCAACTGGACGTCCGAATCACGTCAAATGAATTCCGATTTCCACTAAATATCACAGATAAGACTTAAATATCATAACAAACTTGTACCGTGCTTCAGAACCAAAATACGGGCCCGATACCAACGAGTTCAAAACATTAATTCCTTTCTTTATCTCATTAAAATCCAGCAAAACAATTTTCTTCAAAAATTGATTTCTAAAGCTAGGGACCTCGGAATTCAATTCCGAAAATACGCCTAAGTCCCATATTTTACTACGGCACAGATCTGGGTCAATTTACTTCAAATGTTGACCAAAGTCAACTAAAACCAAAATTTAACTCTAAAAATTATATTCCTATAGTTTCACATATCAGCTTTCCGGTTTCACGCTCGGATTGTGCACGCAAAATCGAGGTAATTAAAATTAGATCTTTTTAAGGCTAATGAACCCATAATAGTGTTTTAATTCATAAGATGACCCTTTGGGTCAATACACTATGCCTCCGTAATTACGATAAGGATCTAATGCTTCAATTAAAACAGACATTTGAGCTCATTTGCTTAATGTCGTACCATATATGCTTGAAGAAATAGTCGGAACATAAAAAACGAGCGCAACACAACCCAAACCTATCCGAAACTCACCCGGGTCCCTCGGGACCCCGTGGGAACATACCAAAAAGTTCCATAATATAACACTAACTCATTCGAGGCCTCAAATTGACGGGTAGTAGGTAGAATTCTTCGTAGAAATTCATCACAATTACGCAACCGCTAACCTGCTCATAGAAGATAACCCACATGTGGATTCCCAAATCACTCTAAATCTTTCTTAAATCAGGAGGTTATCCTACCACAAAATCCATATGCTACTTTGTCACTCCCACTTGGTTAAACCATCTCCTTTAAGCAACTTCTCGACCTTTTCTTTTCATACTTGATCTTCTAACAATTCAACCACCGCGAGACACCTCCCACTGTGTCTTTCCTCATCCTTCGCTACCCAAATGTTGCCTCAAATCAAAATCTATCTCTGTAGCACCTGACCTATTAAATTACTGTCAAACTCCAAACCTCCTAGAAGCTCATCTTTCTCGAGCCATCAACATTAGAAACACCGATTTGATCCTTAAACCGCTGCACACCGCTATCTCTAACAACGGCTTCTCAGGTACCATTTCACAGCACCTTGCCCCGTAGGTAAATCAAAGAGGCCATAACACTGGAAAACCGTAATACTTCGAACAAGGACAATGACACTACATCACATATGAAAATTCCACCACGTCCAAAAATACCAAGTCTCGTTACTCCATCAACCCAAACCTGAACATTCATAGTCTGATTGTCTTTCCTTAGCTGGAATTAACGTTGAACCTCTAAATCATGCGCTGAGAAATTCTCCTTACAAGTCATTCACTACGTCGGCACATAAACGAGCACCCCCTCCATTACATCAATTTTATGATACAACAACTCATAAATATCATAGCAATATGTGCATAGCCTCAAAACCATCAGAAATACAGCAATTGAACTGAAATGACAAAACATCCTTCACCAAGAAGATGATAATAACTTGCTCGAATGCGCAGGGAGAAACATCCTGTTCCACGTCTATAGTACCACTATAACTCCTCGGTGCCCAATTGACACGAGCGTTCAACATCGTATAAGAATGAGTAGGAAAGGAAATAAAGACATAAGCCTTAAAGGAATCTTCTGAAATACCGTTCTGTAGTCCCATAGTAAATATACAGGGGGGATCTCCCGGAATACCGTTCTGTAGTCTCCAAAGTAAATATGCAGCTCAAACAATAGAACTCGACAACTAGAACATACACTAAGTACAAGTCAAGGAAAAATATGAAAATTGACTAAACATGTTGCACAGAGTTCAGATAAGCAATTAAGGCAAGTACGCATGCTACTTTAGTCTAACGGGATACTACACATGTTGATAAGACTCAAATAAGAAGAAAAACAAGTTATTACTTAGTAGAAATTGGGTTTTTACAACAATTTTCCCGTGTACATACTTTTCACTCATGTACACAGCGCTCACATATCAAAAACAATACCAAATCCTAAGGGGAGTTCCCCCACGCAAGGTTAGGCAAGCCACTTACCTCGAACCAAGCCCAATCAATCCATAGCAATGCTCTTTCCACGAAAATCCGAATCTGAATGGATAAAATCTATTACATAACATAAAATACAACTACAAGGAACTAATATAGCTACTAAAATCAAAGCTAAAGCAAGAAATCGTAAAATCGCCCTAAAAGGTCTCCCGGTCCCACGTCTCGGAATCGGGTAAAAATCACCAAATATGAACACCCATTCACTCACGAGTTCACTCGTACCAACATTATCCAAATCTGATGTCTAAATCCCAATCAAAACTCAGAATTTCGGTTGAAGAACTTTTCCCCCATTTTCCCAACTTTCTCACCATATTTCCTTAATTTAATGAAGAAAAAAACTATAGATTAATGAAATACAACCAAAATTGAGTTAGGAATCATTACACCAAAGCTCCCTCTGAAAATCCCTCGAAGAATAGGCAATTTCTGAGCTCTCAAGTCCAAAAATGAAGAATGAATTCAAACTCTCGCACTTAGGTCTGTTCTACCAGTCAAACCGCACCTGCGGTCAATTACCCTATTATGAGGTATCGCACTTGCATAAATACATCGCATATGCGAAAACAACTTAAATGGGCTAAGGCCACATCTGCGAGCATTGGGCCGCACCTGCAAACCCGTTCCTACGGTCCTCTACTGCTTCTACGGACCAATCGCCGCACTTGCGGCCCTAGCTGGACAAGGCCAAATCTGCTTCTGTGGCTCCGCACCTGTGGCCCAAAGCGTGCATGTGCGATTACACTAGGTGAAGCAACTTCAACAAATTCCATAAGTCCCAACTCAATCCGTTAAGCACATGAAACTCACCCGAACCCCCTGGGACCTCAACCAAACATACCAACGAATCCTAAAACACCATATGAACTTAGTCGAGCCCTTAAACCACATGAAACAACGCTAAACTCACGAATCATCCTCTGATTCAAACTTAAAGAACTTGAAACAACCAAATTCGACAACCGATTTTGAAACCTATCAAACCACGTCCGATTGACCCCAAATTTTGCACACAAATCATATTCAACCCTATGGACCTACTCCAACTTCCGAAATCTGAATCCGACCCTGATGTCAAAAATTGCACTGCCGGCCAAAATCTCCAAAACTTCGACTTTCGCCATTCCAAGCCTAAATGAGCTACGGACCTCCAACACACAATTGGGACACGTCCCTAAGTCCAAAATCGCCTAATGGAGCTAAAGGAAACAACGGAACTCTATTCCAGAGTCGTCTTCACACAGGTCCAACCACGGTCCAAATCGTAAGGCTTAAGCTCCCATTTTAGAAACTAAGTGTCCCAACCACACCCAAAAACCAAAACGAACCTCCCAGAAAGAGACAATAGCAGAAATAGATAAGGGAAAATATTTAATAGGGGATCGGGGATATAACTCTCAAGATGACCAGCCGGGTCGTCCCATAATCAAATCGCATGATGAGGAATAAAGAAGGGAAATGCCCGAAACAGCCCTGTAGCCTCCTGAAGATAAGTACAAACGTCTCTGTACTGATCCGCAAGACTCTACTAGACTTGATCATGACTCATGAGACCTAAGTGAACCTAACGCTCTGATACCAAGCTGTCACGACCCAAAATCCACTAAGGTCGTGATGGCGTCTATCACCGCCGTCAGGCAAGCCAACGGTGAATGATTAACTTAATTACTCTTTTTAGTGTTTGAAATCATAATTTTCATTAGTTAAAGAGTATGAAATAGAATTTATAGATATGTGATAATATTTACATGAACTACAATACTGAACAATCTCGTAAGAACCCCCACAACCCAGTGTCACAAGTGCATGAGCATCTATTAATGAGTACAACAATAATACAACATTCGTATGAAATACAAGTTAGACGTGGAATATAAATAACTCTGATGGATACTCTATAGGGTGCGGATCATATCAAGGAAGTGCAGCTCACCGTAAATTCCCCGCAACATTCGCGCCTCTACACCCAGAGGACCACCAAAAACATATATGTATACCTGCATAATAAGTGCAACAAGTGCAGCATTAGTACGTAAATGAACGCGTACCTAGTAAGTATAAAGCCTAACCCAAGATAAGTAGTGATGAAGGGTCAACATCGACACTTACTAGTGGTTCAATAAGACAGATACAGTAAGAAGTAAATAGATACGGGGCAGAGTAAATAAACAAGATTAAAGTATAAAATACGTGGTACAATCCTCCTCTCAACAATTAAACTCAAACTCTCGATTAGTAGTTACCTCATCCACNGTGTGTGTGTGTGTGTGTGTGTGTGTGTGTGTGTGTGTGTGTGTGTGTGTGTGTGTGTGTGTGTGTGTGTGTGTGTGTGTGTGTGTGTGTGTGTGTGTGTGTGTGTGTGTGTGTGTGTGTGTGTGTGTGTGTGTGTGTGTGTGTGTATGTGTGTGTGTATATATAATGGACTTCACCAAATAGGTCATCATAATTCAAATCAGGCAAACTCCCAGATAGACAATCTTTTTGACAAATAATACGCACGATTCCATAGGAGTATTTTATAGAAATATCGAGGCGTACGGCCCGATCCCATCATAATCTGGTATATAACCATAGATACATCTATTATATTGCCGAGGAAAACGTCCCGCTCCCATGAGAGTGTGGTTCATAATCATGCCGAGGGGAACAACTCGATCCCAAAAGATGTGTGCATTGTCCAGGGTCGAACGGCACAAACCATAGATGTATCTATCTTGCCGAGGCGAACGACTCGATCACATTAGAATAAGAAGCTTTGAAGGATCCTTGACCCCACTCACGAACGAACATGTGAGTTATAAGGAGCTTTGAGGAAACCTTTTGATGAGAACACATAACACGGGAGAAATTTGTAAGAGGAGTAAAATTATTCGCGGCTAATCACAAAGCCCGTCGAATCTCTACAATAGCGAGTCTATCTCTCTACACAAGTCTAGTTTCAAGTCGTAATGTAACATAAAGGAATTTAATAGGCAAGGGACTGCTCAAATAGTACAACGATAGCATGGTGTGAACCTAAGTCTACCCGAACAATAACATAGGTTTAGCTACGTACGGACTCTCATCACCTGATGCGTACATAGCCCGCGCAACAAGTAGACATATCAAATACATCGCCTATGGGTAGTTTCCCCCTCACAATGTTAGACAGGAGACTTACCTCGCTCTAAAGTTCCATAACCAACTCCAAAGCCTCTCTAAAAACTCAAATCAATGCATGTCGATCCAAAAACTAGTCAAACAAGGTGCAAATCAATCAAAATATACTCTAATACCCATAATCGATCAATTTAAACAATTCCCAACCCCGCTCAAAAAGTCAATAAATTCAACCCTCGGGCCCACATGCCCGGATTTCGAATATGTTCAAAGATAAACTTTACCCATAACACCACGAACTCAAATATATAATGTATTCATAATTCCATGTCCAATTTCGTGGTAAAAGTCCAACAATACCAATTTCTAGGTTTCTTTCAAAATCTCACAATTTCTACTAATTTTCATGGTTAAATCCTTGTAGAATCCATGTAGTTAGCTAATAATATGCAGGAATTACTTACCTTGGAATAGATTATGAAAATCTCCCCTTGAAGCTCTCCAAAAATCGCCCAAGCCAAGAGAAAAATGAGCAAAATCCCGATTTAAAACAATCTGCCCAGGTTCGCATTTGCGGACAAAAACTTCACATTTGCGAATGAACAGTAAACTCCAACGAACAGTGTTCGCAATTGCGAATGATCAATACCTCACCAAAAACCAGCAAACCCAAACTTCTCTGAAATGATCTGAAACCACCTTAAAACTCATCTGGTACCTCCCCGACACAAATCATATATGAATCTCAATCATAATCCACACTACGGACCTGCTCGCTCAATCAAAACACTGAAAAGAGATCTTCTTGACCCGATATTAACCATGGTCAAATTCAAAATTTCTTAACTTTACTAGTCTCTCAACCAGTGATCCAAAATACACCCAAGCCCCTCGGGTCCCTGTCAAATCATACCAACAAGCCCAAAAATATGATACGAACTTAATCGAGGTCTCAAATCACATCAAAAAATGCTAAAATTATGAACTGCGCCTCGAATCAAATTATGAGTTATAAAATTTCCAAGTTCTATAATTTTCGTCGAAGTGTATCAAATCAATCCGAATGACCTCAAAATTTGCACACAAGTCATAAATGACATTACATACCTATTACTAGTCTGAACCCGATATCAAGAAGTCCACTCCTTGTCACACTTCCCAATAACCTTCAATTTCCAACTTTCGCCAAATTACCTCAAAATGACCTACGGACCTATAAATCCACATCCGGACGCGCTCCTATGTAATGACTCGACCGGTCATTCCGTGAGATTAGCCCCATTTTCCCTCTTTCTGCTTTGTCATGTATTTCTTAGCCTATTTAGGTTGTATTGGGTTGGGTTGTTTCGGGTTCGGAGTGGTCGTGGTGAAAAATGAGACACTTAGTCTCTTAAATTGGCTTAGGAGTTAGAAAAGTTAATCGGGAGTTGACTTATAGGTAAACGACCTCGGAATGTAGATTTTATGGGTTGGATAGCTTCGTTAGGTGATTTGGGACTTAGGAGTGTATTCGTAACGTGATTGTGAGGTCCATAGTGGAATTAAGCTTGAATTGGCGAAATTGAGTTTTTGGCAATTTCCGGTCGGCAATGGAAAATTAGCTATCGGGGTCGGAATGGAGTTCTAATGGTTGGAACAGGTTCGTAATGTCATTTTGGATGTGTGTGCAAATGTTCAGGTCATTCGGATGAGGTTTGGTTAGTTTCGGCGTCGTTGGTGATTTTCGGAAGTTTGAAGATCCTTAGGCTTGAATCATGGGTTAAATTGGTGTTTCGATATTATTTTGGGTGTTCCGAGGGTGCGACTAAGTCTGGGTGATCATTTATGACTTGTTGGTACTTTTGGTTGGGGCCCCAAGGGGCTCGGGGTGATTTCGGATGGCCATCGGGAAGTTTTGGAAATTATAAAGGTTGTTGGTGTGGGACTATTCTATGTTTCCACCGCAGGTGCGAGTTTGGCTAGCGCAGGTGTGGAAATGGCTAAGGGGGAGGAAGACCGCAGATGCGGAAGATTGGCCGCACCTGCGGAGTTACAGGTGCGATTTTTGGCCCTTTAATAAAATGTCACAGGTGCGCACCTAGGACGGCAGGTGCGGGTCCGCAAGTGCGATAAATAGACCGCAGGTGTAGTCATCGTTGGGCAGAACCTATAAATAGAACCCTTAGCATATTTTGGGCATTCTCCACCATTTTTATAGGGGTTTGAAGCTTTTTGGAGAGTTTTGAAGAGGGAATTCGAGGGTTCTTTGTTGAAGTAAGACTTTTGGACTTAAAACTCGTTTATGTGGTATTATTTGACATATTAGGGGGTGAGAATTATGGAAATTAGTGACAAAATTGGGGGATTAGGGCTTGTAATTAGAGACCTTTAATTGGGATTTGAGGGGTCATTTGAAGTCCGATTTTATTGTTCTTGGTATATATAGACTCGTGGGGTGATGAGGATTCTTGTGATGTGATTTTTATCGAATTCCGAGACGTGGGCTCGGGGGTCGAGTTTGGCCAATTTCAGGATTTTTTGTTAATTTTGATAACTTTCGTGTGGGCTTCGTTCCTTGGCATATATTAATCATAAATCTGATCTTTGGTAGATTTGGAGCAATCGGAGGCCGAGTCTAGAGGCAAAGGCATTGAGGGCTAGGATTCTAGTCGGTTTTTAGGTAAGTAACGTTTCCAAACTTGGTTCTGAGGGTTCGAAACCCCGAACTATATGCTATATGATTTTAATTAAGGCAACGCACATGCCAAGTGACGGGCGTGCAGGCGTGCACCGAGTGATTTTTGGCCTGGCTTATCCCACGACACTGTATAGTAGTTTTTTTACGGATTGATATCCGCACTTCTATTGATGTGTTTAATGTGAACATGCTATAAATCATGCTAAGTTAAATTCTAAAGCTTCACGCCGAAAATGCTGAGACCCGGGTGGTCGTATATTGTTGTCTCTTTATGTGGTTATTTGATTTCATATACTCAGTCTTGACATAAGATATCATTTTCTGTCTCGATAATTGTTGATTCTTGTACATTTATCTTTGTTCGGGCTAATTCATGCATCTGTGAGCCCATGTGAGCGAGCTGGAAAGTAATGGCTGAGTGAGGCCAAGAGCCTGTTATGGAGAGACAGTTATGAGATCGGATTGCACACTGCAGCGATACTCTGATCGTGCCTTCATTGGCTTGATATAGCGCTTGGGCTAATAGGAGCCCCTCCGGAGTCTTTACACCCCCAGTGAGCACATTGATATTTGAGGGATGGATCTTCCTTAGACATGGATCTTGTTAGAAGTGATGATATTTGAGGGATGGATCTTCCCTGGACATGGATCTTGTCCGAAGTGATGATATTTGAGGGATGGATCTTCCTTGGACATGGATTGTATTCCGGAGATGGATCTTCTCTGTGAGGCTGGATTGGCCTTCCTCAGTACTGAGTGACTACGGTCATCGGTGTTTATGTACATTCCGTGATGGATCTTCCCTGGGCCTGAGATCCATATACAATACTGAGTGGACTCATATGTCAGAGATTTTGAGCACTACGTGTATTTCATACAGTTGACATATTGGCATGTAGAGTATCCTGATTTATACATGAGTTACTGATCATATCTATATCATTCTGTCTTCTTTTATTATCTGTTAGAACTGTGAACATGCCTGGATTTTGTACACGGTTTTCATTACGATTATTGAGGTTTAGTTCGTCACTACCTCTCAGCCCATAGTTTGGGTTCGTTACTTCTGAGTTGGTGTACTCACGTTACCCCCTGCACCTTGTGTGCAAATCCAGGTACATCGGGACCAGTAGCGGTTGCTGATTTTTTGTCATAGTTTCTTTTGGAGTTTTCGAGGTAGCAGCTTGCGGTTGCAGCCTTGTTTCCTCCTTCTTTATCTACCTACCGCATGTTATTATTTCAGGTAGTATTATGTCAGTTTTGTATTTCGACAATTTATTTATAGTAGCTCATGACTCGGTGACACTAGATTTGGGATCGGGTTTTCTTTTACTTATGTTATTAATGATGTTAAACCCTTAAATGCTTTATACAAAAATGAGACACTTGCTGTAAATATAGGGATTTCCTGAAAATAACTTTAAGCAAATGAAATGTATGGCTGGCCTGATTTCACGATAGGCGCCATCATGACTAGGTACTTTGGGGTCGTGACAAGTTGGTATCAGAGCTCTAGGTTAAATAGGTCTCACCAATCATTAGCCAGTTTAGTAGAGTCTTGCGGATAGGTACGGAGACGTCTGTACTTATCTTCGAGAGGCTGCAGAACCATTAGGAAATCCCACATTCTTGAATTTTTGTCGTGCGAATCCATTTATTCAGCCAAAAGCGTAACTCTTTGAATCCCTTTCATGTATTCAAATGAGCACGTGAGCGCTCGGTATCAGTTGTGCATCGACGGCTTGTGACTTCCACAGGTAAGGTGCGAGATGTGATTTTAGCATTTTGATAATGGGCCAGTCTGGAGAACTCAAGTCCTGGTTTTTGTCTGTGGCTTGAGTGTTGAGATTTCGATTGTGTAAGCACGTGCATTTGGGACTTATATGTCCGTCTGTGTCCTTATTGGTGGGATTTTGTGACTGGATGACTATGTGGCGAGGGTGATTCAATGGTGAGATGTGTTCAGATTGTTTGATTGTGACAAAAAAATAATTGGCTAGATATGTAGCAAGAACTATTTAGTGTTTGACTTTTGTCTCGAGTTGGCATATGGACTCGAGTTGTGAGTGTATTTAAGGACCTCTCATGTAGTTAGTGGTGGAGGGAAGTGAAATCTTCTTGTTGTGTTATGAGTTTCTGGTGATGTCTTTTGGGATGACCAATGCCGCAGTAGTGTCCATGTATTTGATTAACAGTGTATTCCAGTTGTATTAATACTCCTTCATTATTGTATTCATTGATGACATCGTGGTATATTCTCGTAGCCATGAGGAGCATGCTCAGCATTTGAGAGTCGTATTGCAGAGATTGAGGGAGGAGAAGCTTTATGCAAAGTTCTCTAAGTGTGAATTTTGGCTCTGTTCAGTAGCATTCTTGGGACACGTGTTGTCCAGCGAGAGTATCTATGTGGTCAGACGAGTGTGGATAGAGCTTCCAGAAGCTCAAGATTTCTTTGACCGTAGCTCCAGTGTTAGTTCTGCCATCGGATTCAGGTTCTTATACCTCGTATCTTCATGCCTCGAGGATAGGCATTGGTTGTGTTTTAATGCAGGAGGGTATTCTGATTGCGTGATAGCTATGCTTTTTGGAAGGGTATAGAGATTATATCAGTTTGAGGCTAAGGAGGTGGGGTTGTCTCTCGCGGAGTGTCCTGAGGTTGCGTGATCCTTAGATGGTTTTATAGCAAATACTACTAGACTAGTAAATGTTATATGATGTAAGTTGAGTTTAGATCGCTTGTGAAAGTTGGCACGGCTATTGCAATGGTGAATGCGAGATTGCAGATGATTTGAGATGTTAAATGGTTTGAGTTATATATGAGTTTATGAAGGATTTAGTCGAATCTCACTGTGATATGACGACGGTGTTAGCGTATGGGCATTGTGAGTTATTGATTGTTTTGAACAATGGCTTTGAGACAAGTGGGGGAGCCTGCTAATGTAAGTTGATTGCACGATTATGTGTTGTATTGGTTTCGGTTCGAGGTATATTGGTGAATCAGATATGACCTGCAGAGGTAGAGTCTGGGAATGACTCGAATAATGGAAATTCTTCGATACAAGTTGTAATGTACTCCATGGGTAGATGGGTTTTATTGAATGATCGAGTTGTAATTGTAAAAGGTGTAGTGTGTGCAGTGTATGAATTTGCTTGTTGCTTCAAGTACGTGGATCACTTCCTAGTATGTTGGTGTGGGGCCAGGTCGTTCTGTCTGATTGATCAGTGTAATTGAGATTTGCATAGAGTGGATGACTCTCGAGAATGGTTCTGATGGGTTCAAGGTTTATACATAACAATTGGGAATCGTCAAGATGCGTATTTGGGTAGAACTGAGATTTACGTGGAGGGTGTCGAGACTTGTGATATTTCTACATTATCATGGATTCTACATATCAATATCAGGAAAGTGAAGGTTATGGCTTTAGATTCGCAGGAAGTCTCTTCAGGGTAAGTATATTGAATGTGGTACTTTTGGGGATATCTGAGAGAGTATTCAGCGGCTTACGAGCTTTAGGCGATACGGTCTTATGCTTGGGTCTCCTGTGGTGAGTCTAGGTTTAGAATTGCGGTATTATGGTAAGGAGAAGTATCAATTCAAAGGTAAGTCAGAAGGAACTTGGATAAAAAGGACAGCTTTGTAGTAGGTCGGACCGACGTGGTAAGGGATATGATTAGTGTCACACCCCAACCCTGGGGGATGCGATCGGCGCTTAACCAAGTGAACCCGGTCAAGTAAGCCTGATTAGCCTTTTCTACCCATCTCATTTACGCCCCGTAATTAGGTTATAACATCGTTTATTGAGTTAGTAGGAAATAAATCAAAGAGTACGCACATAATATTAATCCATTCTTTCTTACATACGGATTTCCAAAAATTAGGTCTTCCGAAACATACATGCTAATTACAATCTTTGTGGGATGGGATTACAGTTACAAGATTACCCAACAACCTCCCAACAACATACATGACCCACATGAACGTCTACGGAGCCTTTAAGACAAAGAAGATCGTGGTTCCGCCGGCGACAAGGCCCTAGCAATACCTCAAAATAGAACAACATATACAAAAGGAGAGAAACACATTTTATACACGACCCTGAGAGGAAATGGGGCTCACCAGAACTGCTATAAGGAAGAGGAGAAGGCACCACTACCGACGATCAGCGCTACCAGCTACAGAGCCACCTACATCCATAAGAAGATGTAGGGCCCCCGACAAAAGGGACGTTAGTACCATCGAATAATACTAGTATGTATGAACAAACTCTACTCTAGATAGAATAAACGGTAAGCATATAGAAATGAAATCAGAGACATCAACTAATATTACTCTGAAATAGGGAGAACACAAGCATGAATCACCATAGTCTCTTAATCCGTTATTCCATCTTTTGAATAATAGTCCTTTAAAGCCAAGTGCCACAATTTTATAATGCCACCGTGTCTTTTACACGTAGTCCGATCTCGGCCCGACCGGCTAAGCCATCCCAAGTGAGACATCATCAGCATCCTAATTCATAATACCACCGTGTCGTTTTCACACGGAGTCCGATCTCGGCCCGATCAGCTAAGCCATCTCACTTGAAATAGTGAGACATAACCAAAATCATATTTTCGATGCAAAAACCACCATGTGTACAACATGGAGTCCGATCTCGGCCTGATCGGCTAAGTCGTCTCACTTTGGGACATAACCATATCAATTTTATTATTCGGCTCACATTCCTTTTCCATCATTTATTATACAGTTCTTGGCCCTTGGACATACTAACGATTTGTGTCACATTCCTCTCCTTAACCGTTTCATATAATCATCCTTCATATTAACGAGAACCAACATATAAGGATTCATACACATAATAAAAAGAGCACGATAATCATAATTTACATTTATCAAGTAGCATAGTGACATGGTAGCAACTTAGAACAATATGGAAACAGGAGTTTCCCAACTTAACACATTGAAACCATCAATTCTTCAGAGAATCAAATAAGGGACTCATACCCGGTATTTGAACACCAATAAGTTCATCCTATGGAGATTAGAGTTAGCCATACATACCTTAATTGGGTTTTTCCTTAATTTCTACCACAAATGACGGAACCCTTAGCACTTTCAATCTATTTCACAATGTAGCACAATTGAACCCAAAATTAGGAATAATAATTATAGCCCTAGCTCGCTTGAGCATTATATCAAACATTATTTGTTCATTAAGGTTGCATGGTCCTTTTTCGTGAAAGATTACGCCAACCCATTCTCCCTTCTTTCCTATATTTGTTTAACATTCTCCCATAGAAATTATAATTTCATGATCATATGCATGCAAGGTGACCACCCTTACCCTCATGGGTTTCTTCCCCAATGACTCATTATAGCTACACTATGGAATTAAGAGTTTGGGTGATAGATGCTAACCTCTTAGGAAGGAGACCCTTGTTAATCTTCAAGGTGATTGAGTAAGAATTGAAGGACAACTGATGAGATTACTTCCTCTCTCTAGGACCCCTCTTCCTCACTCTAAATTACCAGAGAATAGGATTAAAAGGATGAGGAATGGGTTTTATATTGGTCTGGGGTCGGGTTTAAAAATTAGAAAATGGGGGTTCCCCGACTCAAAAATGCAGTCGCATATGGGACCGTAGAACGGACATGCGGCCCGCGAACCTGCCGCAAAAGCGGCCTCAGCTTTGCGAACCAACTGTCCAATTATGCGGCCAAGATATGGCCCGCATAACCATTATGAGATCGGATAATGCACCGCATAATGGTTATGCGGTCGTATTTTGACCGCATAATTTCCCTCGAATTGGGCAGTTACCTGCCCTACTCTACGGCCATTATGCGGTCTGCAAAGCTTGTTTGCGATCGCATAGTGGATTGCAGATCTGCATCCTTTTGCGAAATGTTTCCTCTAAGTCCGCAGGGTACTTTTCAATCCTAAAAGGTCTGAACCGCTACAGCTATAACGACATAGGCATCTAACTGGGCATCATTGTTTTAAGGATTTTATGGGTCTTTACATCCTCCCCCACTTAAGATCATTCGTCCTCGAATAAGGATCGGGGATTCACTTAGGTTCGAATATACTATATGCCAACCCCCAAATTTATCTCACTCCCAATTTTTCTGAAATTTTGCCAGAGTTTCCTTTGTAATTAGGCCTATCCACCCACCTGAGAGCCCCCGAAACACATTTCAACGAACTTCATGCAATCAATCAACACAATAGAACACAAAACAACACAAATCAAGGTATCATAAAAGGACGAATGGCTAGGGAAGGGGGTGGCATTACACAATCCGGTAAGCAGTGCAAATATCTAAACAAAACAATTTCATAGGCTATTACCTGACTATCCAAACAAATAAGGGTACTTCTTTTTCATTTCATTCTCGGCTTCCCAAGTAGCCTCTTTGACTTGCTGGTTTCGCCATAATACCTTTACCGATGCAATTTCCTTGTTTCTCAATTTACGGACTTGTCTATCAAGAATCACAACTGGAACTTCTTCATATGACAATCCTTCGTTAACCTCAACGGTCTCAACTAGGACGATGGCTGACGGGTCTCCAACCACTTTCTTCAACATGGACACAGGAAACACCGGGTGCACCAATGACATCTCAGGGGGAAGCTCAAGCTTATATGCCACCTATCCTATCCTTTTAGTGATTCTATATGGCCCGACGTACCTTGGACTCAATATCCCTTTCTTACCAAACCGCATGACCCCCTTCATGGGATATACCTTCAATAACACCCAACCATCTTTTTGGAAATCCAAATCCCTGCGACGAACGTCCTAATAGGATTTCTGACAGCTCCGAACAGTTTTCAATTGCTCTTTTATGATTTTAACCTTCTTCATAGCTTGATGCACGAGTTCGGGCCCTAACAACTTAGCTTCTCTCACCTCGAACCATCCAATCGGCGACCTACACCTCCTACCATATAAGGCCTCGAATGGCGCCATCTTAATACTAGCATGGAAGCTGTTGTTATAAGCAAATTCTATAAGTGGCAAATAATCATCCCATCTACCCTTGAAATCAAGCACGCAACATGTCCTCAAGTGTCTGGATAGTCCGTTCTGATTGCCCGTCAGTTTGCGGATGGAAAGTCGTGCTGAGATTTACCTGCGTACCCAAGCCTTGCTGAAACTTCTTCCAGAAATTAGCTGTGAACTGGGCCCCCCGATCAGAGATGATGGAAACTGGCATGCCATGGAGCCTGACTATTTCTTTGATATATAACTGAGCAGACTGTTCTGCAGTGTCGGTGGACTTAACCGGCAAGAAGTGTGTTGACTTCGTGAGCCGATCCACTATTACCCAAATTGAGTCAAACTTGCACGGAGTACGGGGTAGTCCCACCACAAAGTCCATATTGACCATTTCCCATTTCCACGTCGGAATCTCGATAAGCTGAGCCAACCCACCGGGCCTTTGATGTTCGGCCTTCACTTGCTGACAATTCGGACACTTTGCCACAAAGTCCGCCACACCCCTCTTCATGCTATTCCACCAATAAACTTCCTTGAGGTAGTGATACATTTTTGTAAAACCGGGGTGTACGGAATATCTGGAATTATGAGCCTCTGCCATTATCCTCTCCCGAAGATCATCCACATCTGGGACACATAACCGCCCTTGGCACCGTAAAACACTGTCATTTCTGCTGAGAGAAAAGGTTGTGGTCCTATGATTGAGAATTGCTTCCTTTAGCCGCGTCAACATTGGATCATTGTATTGTTTTTCCTTGACTTCTGCCATAAGCGATGATTCTGCCTTGTTACATACTATGACATCCCCTTCGTCAGAGGTCGTAAGACAAACCCCCAGACTGGCTAACTGGTGAACTTCTCAAGCCAAGGGCCTCTGACATGCTTCCAAGTGAGCCAAGCTACCCATAGATTTTCGACTAAGAGCATCTGCCACCACATTAGCTTTCCCTGGATGATATAAGATATCAATGTCATAATCTTTGAGCAACTCCAGCCATCTTCTTGGCCTCAAGTTTAATTCCTTCTGTTTGAATATATATTGAAGACTCTTGTGGTATGTGAATACGTCCATGTGGACCCCATACAGATAATGCCGCCAAATATTTAATGCAAAAACAGCTGCTGCAAGCTCCAAGTCATGAGTCAGATAATTCTTTTCGTGATTCTTAAGCTGCCTTGAAGCATATGCTATAACCTTACTACATTGCATTAACACGCACTCAAGATCAACCCTTGAAGCATCATAATACACCACAAACCCCTCTGTACCCTCTGGTAAGGTCAGCACCGGCGCCGAAGTCAATCTTGATTTCAATTCCTGGAAACTCTTTTCACAAGCACCGGACCACTGGAACTTGACCGCTTTCTGCGTCAGTTTAGTAAATGGGGAGGCGAGAGTAGAGAATCCTTCCACAAACCTCCTATAATAGCCGACTAAACCCAAGAAATTGTGAATCTCTGTCGGGGTTATATGTCTAGGCCAATCCTTTACTACTGCGATCTTATGGGGATAAACCTTAATCCCTTCCCTAGAGACAATATGGCCCAAAAAGGTAACGGATTCAAGCCAAAATTCACATTTCGAGAACTTTGCATATAACTGGTGATGGTGAAGAGTCTGCAGGACTACCTTGAGGTGATTGATATAATCTTCTCGACTTCATGAATATACAAGAATATCATCAATGAATACTATCACAAAGGAGTTAAAAAATGTCTTGAAGACCCGATTCATAAGGTCCATGAAAGCAGCTGGGGCGTTGGTTAGCCCAAAGGACATCACCAAAAATTGAAAATTCCCATATCGAGTTCTAAAAGTTATTTTAGGAATATCCTGCTCCCTTACTTTTAGTTGGTGATCCCTGGACCGTAAATCAATTTTGGAGAAGAACCTTGCGCCTTGCAATTGATCGAACAAATCATCTATCCGAGGCAGTGGGTATTTGTTTTTTATTGTGACTTTGTTTAGTTATCGGTAGTCAATACACATCCGTAGTGATCCGTCCTTCTTTATGACAAAGAGAACTGGTGCGCCCCACGGCGACACACTAGGTCGGATGAAATCCTTTTCTAGCAAATCCTTCAGTTGCTCCTTTAGCTCCTTCAATTCTGCCAGTGCCATCCTGTAGGGTGGAATAGATATCGGTTGCGTGCCTGGCAATACATCAATCCTGAAATCAATTTCCCTTTCTGGAGGGATCCCAGGGAGCTTATCCGGAAAGACATCAAGCAACTCATTCACAATAGGCACGAACTCGAGAGCATGCACCTCAAAGGTGGTATCCGCAACTCGGACCAAATGATAAATACACCCCTTTATGATCATCTTCGAGGCCTTAAGGTAGGAAATAAACCTACCTCTCGACATAACATTATTCCCTTCCCACTCAAAAGTTGGCTCGTTAGGAAACTCAAGCCTCAAAATTCTGGTTCGGCAGTCGAGTTTGGCAAAGCATGAATAAAGCCAATCCATTCCCATTATTACATCAAAATCAATCATTCCCAGCTCAATAAGATCGGACGTGGTATCCTGACCACGCACCGTGACAACACAATCCCTATAGACCCACGCGACCATAATAGATTCACCAACCGGAGTAGATACTGAGAACGGCTCATGAAGTTGTACCGGTTCTATTCCAAATCTTGAAGCAACATAAGGAGTGACATAGGAAAAGAAGATCCAGGATCAATAAGGGCATACACATCATGGGATTGAATAGTTAAAATACATGTGACGACATCTAGAGAAGCCTCTGCACTCTGACGACCACTCAGGGCCTCCTGGACCCTGTGCTCCACCCCTAGCTGCATCCCGCCCTGCTGGTGCTGGAGAGCCTCGGGCTGGAGGGTGTGCGTAAGATGTAGCAGCTGAAGAACTAGATGGCTGGAGGGTGCCCCTGCCTGCTCCCTGGCTGGGTGTACGACACTCTCTCTGAATATGGTCTCTCGTCCCACATCCATAACATACTGGCATGTCCATGTAACAGAGCCCTGGATGTAACCTCCCATACTTAGGGCATGTGGCCCTTCGTTGCTGATGGAATCTCCCTCCTAATCGACCCTGATGGTGGAACCTCCTGCTGCCTAGGTTGGGCCCAAAGTGACTTCCCTGCTTATGACTATGCCCTGATGGTGGGGAACTGGCTGAAAATTGAACATAAGACTAGGATGGCTCTGATGATCCTTCCCGAGACACTGGTCTCCCTCCTCTGAATGAACTCTCATGGTTGCCCGCTGACCGGGACCTACTACCACCTTCTTGATCCATCTTTAGCTTCAATGTTCGAGCCTCTGTAGCCTGGGCGAACCCCACAATCTTCCCATAGTTCATGTCAGAATGCAGTGCAGTTGTGGCAACTTCATTGATAACCAAGGGACCAAGGCCTTGCACAAATCGACGAACTCTAGCCTCCATAGTTGGCATTATATGAACAACATACTTGGACAGGCACACAAACTCCATATGATACTCCCACACACTTTTACTACCTTGTTTGAGGGTCTCAAACTCTGAAGCACGAGCTTCCCTAGTTTCGGCGGGCAAGAAATGGTCTATGAAGGCATCTGCGAACTCACTTCACCTCTACTCCCTCCATTTCAGTAGCACGCATAACTTGGAGGGTCTTGTGCATCGCATCAATGAAATCCTGAGGGTTAGCCTCGGGGTCAGTACCTGTGAACTATGGAGGGGCTAACTGGAGGAACCTATTAACCCCGGAACTGGAAAAATCCCCTTGCCCGCTAGAGGAAGTTGGGGCACTGTTTGACCTCTGGGCCTGAGAAGCCACCAATTGCGTCAGCATCTGAATAGCTCCCTTAAGATCCTCATCATAAATACGGGGACCGCAAGATGGGGCTGGAGTAGGATCGGGAATATTAGTGGGAGGGATTGTGGCACCCTCCACAAGAGTAGGAATTGGGGTGGTCCAGTCTGGAGGGGAGGAATCAGGCAGATTCATAGTCGGGGAATTATTCTCACCTGTATCATCAAATTGGGAATCAATGGCCACTCCTGGGGTGGCATTGTCCTTTTGGCCAAGTCGCGCTTTCTTCCTGGGTGACATTTACTAAAAGTTAAAACAATGCACGAGTTAGAGAGAAAACACCCTCACTTTCCACTCCATCGCATGATATAGAATAACAATGAAGGGTATTATTCCTAAATGTCCAAGTAGCCCCTAATTATAGATGTGGTCGACAACACACCGATAAGAAGGGCTCTACTGGACACGGCTCCGAGACATCCTAGGACACTTTAAACCTTAGGCTCTGATACCAAGTTTGTCATGCCCCAACCCTGGGGGACACGACCGGCGCTTAACCGAGTGAACCCGTTCAAGTAAGCCTGATTAGCCTTATCTACCTGTCTCATTTACACCCCGTAATTATGTTATAACATCGTTTATTGAGTTAGTAGGAAATAAATCAAAGCGTACGTACATAGTATTAATCCATTCTTTCTTACATACCGATTTCCAAAAATTCAGTCTTCCAAAACATACATGCTAATTACAATCTTTGTGGGATGGTATTACAGTTAAAAAATTACCCAACAACCTCCCGACAACATACGTGATCCACATGAGTGTCTACAGAGCCTCTAAGACAAAGAATATTAATGTGGTTCAGCCGACGATAAGGCCCCGGCAATACCTCAAAATAGAACAACATATACAAAAGGAGAGCAACACATTTTATACACGGACCCGAGAGGAAATGGGGCTCACCAGAATTGCTGTAAGGAGGAGGAGAAGGCACCACTACCGACGATCAGCGCTACCAGCTACAGAGCCACCTACATCCATAAGACGATGTAGCACCCCCCGGCAAAAGGGACGTTAGTACCATCGAATAGTACTAGTTTGTATGAACAAAATCTACCCTAGATAGAATAAACGGTAAGCATATAGAAATGAAAACAGAGACATCAACTAACATTACTCAGAAATAGGGAGAACACAAGCAAGAATCACCATAGTTTCTTAATTCGTTATTCCATCTTTTGAATAGTAGTCCTTTAAAGCCAAGTGCCACAACTTTATAATGCCACCGTGTCTTTTACACGAAGTCCGGTCTCAGCCCGACCGACTAATCCATCCCAAGTGAGACATCATCAGCATCCTAATTCATAATACCACCGTGTCGTTTTCACACGGAGCCCGATCTCGGCCCGATCGGCTAAGCCATCTCACTTGAAATAGTAAGATGACCAATATCATATTTTCGATGCAAATACCACCATGTGTACAGCATGGAGTCCGATATCGGCCCGATCGACTAAGCCGTCTCACTTTGGGACATAACCATATCAATTTAATTATTCGGTTCACATTCATTTTCCATCATTTATTATACAGTTCTTGGCCCTTGGACATATCTAACAATTTGTGTCACATTCCTCTCTTTAACCATTTCATATAATCATCATTCATATTAACAAGAACCAACATATAAGGATTCGTACACATAATAAAAAGACCACGATAATCATAATTTACATTTATCAAGTAGCATAGTGACATGGTAACAACTTAGAACAATATGGAAACAGGAGTTTCCCAACTTAACACATTGAAACCATCAATTCTTCAGAGAATCAAACAATGGACTCATACCCGGTATTTGAACACCAATAAGTTCATCCTATGGAGATTAGAGTTAGCCATACATACCTTAATTGGGTTTTTCCTTCAATTTCTATAACAAATGTTGGAACCCTTAGCACCTTCGATCTATTTCACAATGTAGCACAATTGAACCCAAAATTAGGAATAATATTATAGCCCTAGCTCGCTTGAGCATTATATCAAACATTATGTCTTCATTAAGGTTGAATGGTCCCTTTTTCATGAAAGATTACTCCAACCCATTCCCCCTTCTTTCCTATCTTTGTTTAACATTCTCCCATAAAATTTAGAATTTCATGATCATATGCATGCAAGGTGACCACCCTTACCCTCATGGATTTCTTCCCCAATGACCCATTATAGCTACACTATGGAATTAAGAGTTTGAGTGATAGATGCTAACCTCTTGGGAAGGAGACCCTTGTTAATCTTCAAGGTGATTAAGTAAGAATTGAAGGACAACTGATGAGATTACTTCCTCTACCTGGGACCCCTCTTCGTCACTCTAAATTACCATAGAATATGCTTAAAAGGATGAGGAATGGGTTTTATATTGGTCTGGGGTCGGGTTTCAAAATTAGAAAATGAGGGTGCCCCGACTCAAAACAGCGATCGCATATGCGGCCCGCAAACCTGCCGCAAAAGCGGCCTCAGTTGGGCGAACCAACTGCCCAATTATGCGACCAAGATGCAACCCGCATAACCGTTATGCGATCGCATAATGCACCGCATAATGGTTATGCGGCCGTATTTTGGACCGCATAATTGCCCTCGAATTGGGCAGTCACCTGCTCTTCTCTACGGCCATTATACGGTCCGCAAAGTTGGTTTGCGATCGCATAGTGGATCGCAGATCTGCATCCTTTTGCAAAAAAATTCCTCTAAGTCCGCAGGGTACGTTTCAATCCTAAAAGGTCCGAACCGCGGCTCGTAAGCTCGTCGCGAAGAATTTCTACAGCTATAACAACATTGGGATCTAACTGGGCATCGTTTTGGGTAAGGATTTTACAGGTCTTTACAATTATTTCTTTGGGTGTTTGTGAGGCAATGCGTCTTTACAGGCATTTCTTAGCGATGCTCTTGGGTTTTGGTGACCTGCATAGCTTGGTTGAGTTATGAGGATTTAGTCCTAACGGTTTGGTGTTGTACAAATGGGATTCGGATAGTTCTTGATGGATTCTACCACGGTTAAAGATGTATATTTTCTATTGGCGTGAGGATTATGTGATGTATAAAGATTTTTGCTTCTAGATGGGATCAAATGTAAAGTTCTTGGCTACTTGGGTACGTAGTTGCTTGTGGCTCGGAAGGGGTTATGAAGTTCTTATATTTATCATAGGATGGCATGGGTATGCGGTATGTTGGGTAGAGATTGAGATTTTCATGTGTGGGGTCTCAGTTCAGCTCTGGAAGGAAGGTCATAAATTCTTAGGCAACATGGACAGTTCCAGATGACTAGGTAAGTGGTATCAGTAATTGGTGCAGCTTGATAAGTGTATACATTTCAGAAAAGGGTAATGTGTTTGAGCTAAGGGTGCTTCATTGGTATTGTGGCGCTCTCTTGTTGGATCGACTGCTGATATTCCAGTTTGCTTAATGGCACAGAAGAATTTTAGGGGTATCCCTCGTGGAATGATTGAGTATTAGGGATGTGTTATATATTCGAGCAGTGGAGTTGGGATCAGATGTGGTAATTTGTGCACTTCATGGACTTCGAGACTGAGAGATCTCATAAACTGATTATTATGTGGTTGTGGAAAGTGAGGATGCGAGCAAAGCTTGTAAGATGTTAGTAAATGCCATGATTCAGTTAATGTGGACCTTTAGAGAGTTATCTATCTATTGTGGGTGACCAGAGTTGACCTAAAGTTACTGGTAGGCCCAGTGTGGGTGTGTGTTCTGCACCGGGTCGGAATTGTTGACTCCGAATTGCTATTGTTGAGGGATGTACCATTCGATTGTCATCGAGTTTAGTCATATTATGGAGTTATCTATGAGTTACCCTTCGGTGTTGCGAGGAGTGGTGATTGTTGGTTATATGCACATATGGTGCGGATCTATTTGGGCTTTATAGCGGGATTTGAGTAAGGTAAGTAATTGGGTATTGCCGGATTGAGACGTATTGGCTATGTTCTTTCTGATTCGTGTCGCGTGGTATCGTCTGATTCCCTCGTGGTTATTGTAAAGCACTTAGAGTACTTGATGTCGAATTGCGCACGGTTATTGATTTTGAGCAAGGTGGCTTGAAGTAGTTCTTGTGGACCAGCTTTTGGATGGGATCACGCATTGTAGCGAAGTTATGTGGTCCTTGGTGTCATATTCGTGTGTTTTGACTTTACGATGTGTGACAGGCTCTTAGCATGGTGTTGTAATGGTAATTGTTAATGGCGGGATAGTCCTCTCGTGTGAATCTTTTCTATGATTTGAGTACGTGGGATGTTGCTACTGAGTGCACGAGTTGCACAAGTTATGGCTTTGGATTGTATTGATGCGTCATGTCATCAGAGTGGTCGTGTTGGATGAGAAGAGGTCATTGAGCCTAGAATGAATATTACCAGAGTTGACTACAACATGGTTGGAAGGATGATATCGGAAGTTGGCTTAGAAATCTGCTATAGTTCCTGTCGAAGAAAGGGGGAGCTCCATGACTGGCTGATCGGACGAATGGTTGCTAGTTTCTATGTGGTTCTTTCATCATCGGCAGTATATGAAGTGTTAAGCGAGGCATTGCTTGATAAGAGGTTATGTACCGGTACTGGGTTGTTTTGAGCAGCTATTGTGATTAGGAGTTATCGCTATGAGTGTTCGAGTCCTGCAGTATATTATGTGATTAAATCTTGGATTATGGATATGGCTTGGTACAGCGTGTTCAGACTTATTCAGTTTATAGTTGTGGAATTTTGATCTTGTAAATTATTTCAGAAGTGGAAATTTGGTTCTAAGATTTATGGGTCAGGTTGGATTTCGAAATTTCAACCGTGTGGTGCTATTGGACCTATATGGGATAGGGTGACGTGGTATCACCCCCGGGTATGTGCATGATAGGTTACACGGTAATTTTGGTGGTTTTGGAAAAACTCCGGGCACGTTCGAGGACGAACGTATGTTTAAATGGGGGAGAATGTAACGACCCGACCGATCGTTCTGTGAGATTAGCCTCGTTTTCCCTATTTCTGCTTTGTCATGTATTGCTTAGCCTATTTAGGTTGTATTGGATTGGTTGGTTCGGGCTCGGAGTGATCGTGGTGATAAATGAGACACTTAGTCTCTTAAATTGGCTTAAGAGTTGGAAAAGTCAGTCGGGAGTTGACTTATAGGTAAACGACATCGGAATGTAGATTTTATGGCTCAGATAGCTTCATTAGGTGATTTGGGACTTAGGAGTGTGTTCAAAATGTGGTTGTGAGGTCCGAAGTGGAATTAGGCTTGAATTGGCGAAATTAGGGGAAAATTAGCTATCGGAGTCGAAATGGAATTCCGACAGTTGGAACAGGTTCGTAGTGTCATTTTGTATGTGTGTATGCAAATTTTCAGGTCATTCATACGAGGTTTGGTTAGTTTCGGCGTCGTTGGTGATTTTCGGAAGTTTGAAGATCCTTAAGCTTGAATCATGGGTTAAATTGGTGTTTCGGTGTTATTTTTGGGTGTTCCGATGGTGCGACTAAGTCCGGGTGATCATTTTTGACTTGTTGGTACTTTTGGTTGGAGCCCCGAGGGGCTCGGGGTGATTTCGGATGGCCATCGGGAAGTTTTGGAAATTATAAAGGTTGATGGTGTGGGACTGTTCTGTATTTTCGCAGGTGCGGATGGGTGGCTGCAGGTGCGATTTTGGCTAGAGAAAGTTCAGAAATGGATAAGGGGGAGGAAGACCGCAGATGCGGAAGATTGGCCACACCAGCGAAGTCGCGGGTGCGGTAGGTGGGCCGCAGGTGCGGTTTTTGGCCTTTTAATGAAATGTCGCAGGTGCGCACCTGGGACCGCAGGTGCGGTCATCGCTGGGCAGAACCTATAAATAGAACCCTTAGCAAATTCTAGGCATTTTCCCACCATTTTTATACGGTTTTGAAGCTTTTTGGAGAGTTTTGAAGAGGGAATTCGAGGGTTCTTCGTGGAGGTAAGACTTTTGGACTTAAAACTCGTTTATATGGTATTATATGACTGATTGGGGGTGAGAATTATGGAAATTAGTGACAAAATTGGGGGATTAGGGCTTGTAAGTGGAGACCTTTAATTGGGATTTGAGGGGTCATTTGAAGTCCGATTTTGTTGTTCTTGGTATGTATAGACTCGTGGGGGATGAGGATTCTTGTGATTTGATTTTTGTCGAATTTCGAGACGTGGTCCCAGGGGTTGGGTTTGGCCAATTTCGGGATTTTTTGTTAATTTATATAATTTTTGAGTGGGCTTCGTTCCTTGGCATATATTAATCATATAAATCTGATCTTTGGTAGATTTGGAGCAATCGGAGGCCAAGTCTAGAGGCAAAGGCATTGAGGGTTAGGATTCTAGCCGGTTTTTAGGTAAGTAACGTTTCCAAACTTGGTTCTGAGGGTTCGAAACCCCGAACTATATGCTATATGATTTTAATTAAGGTTACGCACATGCCAAGTTACGGGCGTGCAGGCGTGCACTGAGTGATTTGTGGCCTGGCTTATTCCACGACACCGTATATTAGTTTTTTTTACGGATTGATATCCGCACTTCTATTGATGTGGTTAATGTGAACATGCTAGAAATCATTTTAAGTTAAATGCTAAGTCTTCACGCCGAAAATGCTAACACCCGAGTAGTCATATATTGTTGTCTCCTTATGTGGTTATTTGATTTCATATACTCAGTCCTGTCATAGGATATCATTTTTATTGCCTCATTCTCGATAATTGTTGATTCTTGTACATTTATCATTGTTCGGGCTAATTCATGCATCTGTGAGCCCATGTGAGCGAAACTGGAGAGTAATGGCTGATTGAGGTCGAGAGCCTGTTATGGAGAGCCAGTTATGAGATCGGACTGCATACTGCAATGATACTTTGATCATGCCTTCATTGGCTTGATATAGCGCTTTGGCTAATAGGAGCCCCTCCGGAGTCTTTACACCCCTAGTGAGCACACTGATATTTGAGGGATGGATCTTCCCTGGACATGGATCTTTTCCGAAGTGATGATATTTGAGGGATGGATCTTCCCTGGACATGGATCTTGTCCGAAGTGATGATATTTGAGGGATGGATCTTCCCTGGACATGGATCTTGTCCGAAGTGATGATATTTGAGGGATGGATCTTCTCTGGACATGGATTGTATTCAGGAGATGGATCTTCTCCGTGGGGCTGGATTGGCCTTCCTCAGTACTGAGTGACTACGGTCACCGGTGTTTATGTACATTCCAGGATGGATCTTCCCTGGGCCTGAGGGCCATATACAGTACTGAGTGGACTCATATGCGAGATTTTGAGCACTACGTGTATTTCATACAGTTGGCATATTGGCATGTAAAGTATCCTGAGTTATACATGAGTTGCTGATCATATCTATATCATTCTGTCTTCTTTCATTATCTGTTAGAACTGTGAACATGCCTGGATTTCGTACACGGTTCTTATTAAGATTATTGAGGTTTAGTTCGTCACTACCTCTCAGCCCATAGTTTGGGTTTGTTACTTCTGAGTTGTTGTACTCACGTTATCCCTGCACCTTGTGTGCAGATCCAGGTACATCGGTACCCGGTAGCGGTTTTTGATTTCCTGTCATAGTTTCTTTTGGAGTCTTCGAGGTAGCAGCTGGCGATCGCAACCTCGTTTTCTCCTTCTTTATCTACCTACTGCATGTTATTATTTCAGACAGTATTATGTCAGTTTTATATTTTGACAGTTTATTTATAGTAGCTCATGACTCGGTGACACTAGATCTGGGATCGGGTTCTCTTTTACTTATGCTATTAATGATGTTAAACCCTTAGATGCTTTATAAAAAAAAATTAGACTCTTGCTGTAAATATAGAGATTTCCTTAAAACAACTTTAAGTAAATGAAATATGTGGGTCGCCTGATTTCACGATAGGCACCATCAAGTCTGGGTACTTTGGGGTCGTGACATCCTAATACCAGAATCACCATACGGAGCTATTCCCAGGCTCTGAATCCCAAACGGACATCGATAACATCAAAATCTACTTTAACCCAAACTTATGAAATTCATCCAAAATGCCAAATTTCCACAATAAGCGCCGAAATGCCCCCGGGTCATCCAAATCCGATTCGGTCATACGCCTAAGTCCGAAATCATCAAACGAACCTATTGGAACTTTCAAATTCCGATCTGAGGTACTCAAAAGTCAAACCTTAGTTACTTTTTCCAACTTTAAGCTTCCGAAATTAGAATTTTTCATCTGAATCAACTCTGAACTTCCCGGAATTCAATTCCAACCACATGTACAAGTCATAATACATAAACTGAAGTTACTCAAGGTATCAAACTGCCAAACAACGAGCTAGATCTCAAAACGACCAGTCGGGTCGTTACAGTTTCAGTTACAATGTGATTTAGCTTTTAGTTCATAACCTTTTTTTGTTTTAAATGTCTTTCTTTTATTTTGTTAGTGTATAATGTTCTTTCTGATCTTAGGTATACAATATAAATCTTGTTGTTTAATATATGTTCTTCACTTTTTAAAGTTTTGTGCTGCTATTCGCTTGTGTATTGTATTCATAACCTCTGTTTTTGATTTGTTTTGTGTTGTTCTTCACTCTTGTTAAAGCTTTATTTGTTTCATTCCAGCAAATGCGTTCAAAAATGTCTGCTTCTAAATATCGTTTGAAGGTTCGTGGTAAAGGGGTTAAATTGATCATGTTACTACATTAAAGGACTTTCCGTCAACTCTAATTCTGAAGTGAATGGGTATGTCCAGGTCCCCGATGATGATGATTTGAAGTCTCCTGCTCTTAAATTGATCATGTTGCTACATTAAAGGACTTCAAACTATTCGCTTGTGTATTGTATTCATAACCTCTGTTTTTGATTTGTTTTGTGTTGTTCTTCACTCTTGTTAAAGCTTTATTTGTTTCATTCCAGCAAATGCGTTCAAAAATGTCTGCTTCTAAATATCGTTTGAAGGTTCGTGGTAAAGGGGTTAAATTGATCATGTTGCTACATTAAATGACTTTCCGTCAACTCTAATTCTGAAGCGAATGGGTATGTACAGGTCCCCGATGATGATGATTCTGAAGCGAATGGGTATATACTCTTCTGGTCAGTGGTCCTGCACCTGCAGCCACTTATGCGCACCAGCGCACCAGCGCACCTGCACCTGCACCTGCGGTCCTAGGTGTGCACCTGCGCACTTGACTTAAATCACCAGCGGTCGCACCTGCGGCCTTCTTCCGCACATGCGCTTCCGCAGGTGCGGCCAATACCTCTCACCTGCGGCCTTTCCCCAGCTGGCCAAACCCCGCACCTGCGTGCCTATTCCGCACTTGCGGGGATCGCACTTGCGCTCAAACCTCCGCAAGTACGGCCACACCAGATGGGCAGCACTTCAGCTGCATTTTCTCAATTTCATACCTTCCGACGACCATCCGAATTCAACCCGAGCCCCTCAAGATCCCAACCAAAAACACAAAAAAGTCATAAATGATTACCCGGACTTAGTCGAACCCTCGGGGCACCCAAAATAACATCGAAACTCCAATTCACCCCATGATTCAAGCTTAAGATTCCTAAAACTTCCAAAAATCACCAACGATGCCGAAATCAACCAAAAACACATCCAAATGACCTAAATATTTGCACACACGTCCAAAATGACACTATGGACCTGATCACACTTCCAGAATTCCATTCCGACCCCGATAGCTAATTTTTCACTGCCGACCGGAGATCGCCAAAAACCCAATTTTGCCAATTCAAGCCTAATTCTACTCCGGACATCAAAATCACATTGCGATCACACTCCTAAGTCCCAAAATCACCTAACGAAGATATCCGAGCTATAAAATTCACATTTCGATGTCGTTTACCTATTGGTCAACTCTCGATTGACTTTTCTAACTATTAAGCTCATTTAAGAGACTATGTGTCTTAATTCTCACCACGACCACTCTGAACCCGAACCAACCGACCCCACACATCATAACTAGGATAATTAACATAAGGCAAAGTTGGAATCAGGGAACGGAGCTAATCTCACGGAATGACCGGCTGGGTCGTTACATCCTCCCCCTTTTAAACAAACGTTCGTCCTCGAACGGGTCTAGAAACATACCTGGAGTCTCAAATTAGTGAGGATATCTGTTCCGCATCTCCTGCTCGGTCTCCCAGGTAGCCTCCTCCACTGGATGCCCTCTCCACTGCACCTTCACTGAAGCTATATCCTTAGACCTCAACTTTCTGACATGACGACCCAAAATAGCCCCTGGCTCTACCTCATACGACATATCACTCTCAAGTTGAACTGTGTTGAAGTCTAAAACATGCGATGGATCACCAATATACTTCCGGACCATCAAAACATGGAACACCGGATGGACACTCGATAATCTAGGTGGCAAAGCAAGCCTATAAGCCACATCTCCAACCCTTTGAAGCACCTCGAATGGCCCAATGAACCGGGGACTGAACTTGCCCCTCTTACCGAACCACATAACACCCTTCATGGGTGACACCTTTAGTAGTACCTTCTCCCCGACCATGAAAGACACATCCCGGACCTTCCGGTCCGTATAACTCTTCTGCCAAGACTAAGCCGTGCGAAGCCGCTGCTGAATCAACTTCACCTTATCCAACGCATCCTGAACCAAGTATGTGCCCAATAGCCTAGCCTCACCCGGCTCGAACCAACCAACCAGAGATCTACATCTCCTGCCATATAAGCCTCATACGGAGCCATCTGGATACTCGACTGATAACTATTATTATATGCAAACTCCGCAAGTGGCAGAAACTGGTCCCATGAACCCCCAAAATCAATTACACAGGCACGCAACATGTCCTCCAAAATCTGAATGGTACGCTTTGACTACCCGTCGATCTGAGGATGAAACGTTGTGCTCAACTCAACCTGAGTACCCAACTATTTCCGTACGATCCTCTAAAACTGAGATGTGAATTGAGTACCTCTGTCAGAAATGATAAAAATTGGGACACCATGATATCGGACAATCTCCCTAATATAAATATCAGCTAACCGCTCTGAATAATAGGTAGTACCAACAAGAATGAACTGCGCGGAATTAGTCAGCCAAACCAAAATAACCCATATAGCATCAAACCTCCTCGAAGTCCGTGGAATCCTAACTACAAAGTCCATGGTGATCCTCTCCCACTTCCACTCCGGAATATCTAACCTCTGAAGTAATCCACCTGGCCTCTGGTGCTCATACTTGACCTACTGGCAGTTGAGACACTGAGCCACAAACTCCACAATACCTTTCCTCATCCGCCTCCACCAATAATGTTGTCTTAGATCTTGATACATCTTCGCAGCACCTGGATGGATGGAATACTGCAAGATATGAGCCTCTGCTAGGATCAACTCTCGAAGCCCATCCACATTGCGCACACAAATCCGAACCTGCATCCTCATAACCCCATCATCACCAATAGACATATCCCTAGCATCACCTCGCCGGACCATGTCCTAAAGAACGAGCAAATGTGGGTCATCATACTGGCGCTCTCTGATCCGGTCATAAAGAGAAGACCTGGAAACTACACTAGCCAACACCCGGTGAGGCTCTGATAAGTCCAATCCCACAAACTGACCTGCTAAAGCATGAACATCAAGAGCTAATGGTCTCTCTACTGCTAGGAGATATTCTAGACTCCCGAAACTCTCCGCTCTCCGACTCAAGGCATCGGCCACTACATTGGCCTTCCCTGGATGGTATAGAATAGTGATATCATAGTCCTTGAGAAGCTCCAACCATATCCTCTGACACAAATTCAAATCCTTCTATTTAAACAGATGTTGCAGACTACGGTGATCAGTGAAAACCTCACAATGTACCCCATACAAATTATGACGCCAAATCTTCAAGGCGTGAACAATGGCTACTAGCTCGAGATCATGCACAGGATAATTCTTCTCATGAGTCTTCAACTAGCGCGGGGCATAGGCAATCACCCTACCCTCCTGCATCAAAACACAACCAATGCCTATCCTCGAGGCATCACAATACACAGTATAAGAACCTGGAGTTGATGGCAATACTAACACTGGAGCAGAGGTCAAAGCAGTCTTGAGCTTCTAAAAGATCTCCTCGCACTCATCCGACCACCTGAATGGAGCACCCTTCTGGGTCAAGGTCAAATCAATAGAAGAAAACCCCTCCACAAAGCGACGGTAATATCCCGCCAAACCAAGGAAACTCCTAATCTCTGTAGCTGAGGACGGTCTGGGCCAACTCTGCACCGCCTCTACCTTCTTCGGATCAACCTGAATACCCTCACTGGACACCACGTGACCCAAGAAAGCTACTCAGCCAAGCCAAAATGCACACTTGGAGAACTTTGCATAAAGCTTCTCCTCTCTCAACCTCTGCAACACAACTCTCAAATATTGAGCATGCTCCTCCTGGCTACGAGAATATACCAGGAGGTCATCAATGAACACTATGACAAAAGAATCCAGATACGGCTGAAACACGTTGTTCATCAAATGCATGAACGTTGTTGGGGCATTGGTCAGCCCAAAAGACATCACCATAAACTCATAATGACCATAACGAGTCCTAAAAGCTGTCTTGGGAATATCAGAATCCTGAATCTTCAGCTGATGATACCCAGATCTCAAATCAATCTTAGAGAACACTTTGGCTCCCCTGGTCACACAAATCATAAATACGAGGCAAAGGATTCTCATTCTTCACTGTAACTTTGTTCAACTGCCTGTAGTCAATACACATTCTCGTGGAACCATCCTTCTTCTTTACGAACAACACTGGTGCACCCCAAGGTGACACACTAGGCCGAATGAACCCCTTATTTAGGAGTTCCTGAAGTTTCTCTTTCAACTCCTTCAACTCTGCTGGTGCCATACGATATGGTGGGATAGAATTGGGTTGAGTGTCCGGCACTAGATCAATACCAAAATCAATATCCCTGTCAGGTGGCATGTCTGGCATGTCTGCAGGAAACTCGTACGGAAAATCACGGACCACAGGATCCGAATCAATAGTGGGAGTATCAGCACTGACATCCCTCACAAAAGCCAAATACGATAAATATCCCTTTTCTACCATACGCTGGGCCTTTAGGTAAGAAATCACCCTACTAGGCACATACTCAACAGAACCTCTCCACTCAACCCTCGGAATACCTGGCATAGCTAAGGTCACGGTCTTAGAGTGACAATCAAGAACAGCATGACACGGAGATAGCTAATCCATGCCTAATATCACATAAAAATCAACCATGCTAAGCAACAATAGTTCCACTCGGGTCTCAAGACCCCCAATAGATATCACAGACGACCAATACACATGGTTGTCGCGGCCCCCTATTTCCTCTCTTTTCAGATCGGTCAGGGTTTTCAACATTATTTGGGACAACTCATTTCCTTTTGGGAAAGGGATATATATGGAGTTGAAGAGTTGCCACCTAACGAATTAAGGTGCGTTAGGGCACCTACTAAGGGTTACAATAACACTAATTTGAATAACAAGAGATTGGGTAAGGGCTTGAAATTAATCCAAGGGAAAGGTGTTAGGAACCCCTCAAAGTCCACAACTGTGGTTCCTGGCCAAACAAGCTTTGTGAATTTAAACAAGTAGCAAATAGGCAGTCATATAAACAAGTAAACAAATAGTGGTTTGAAAAGGTTCGTAGTCTAAGCCCACATATGTAATAAGGTTTTTAAAAAAAGGTTTATGGTCTTAACACACATAGGTAAAGGTTAAAAAACGATTTATGGTCTAAACACACATAGTTAAAGGGATAAGGGGGTCCTAAGTTGTTTATCCTAGAGGATCACATCAATGCAATTCCCGGTAATCACTCCTCAATGAGGGGCTACACGTGGCATTAGCGCATTGGTCATCATATCCATATCTACCCTTTACCCCACCCCTTAGCAGTTATTAGGCGAGTTTTATTTAACGGTCTCTATGCGTGTTGTTACCCGTCCCTTCCTTGTGGTCCTGGGGGAATTTAGGACCTCTAGATATAGGCAGTTCTAGACAGACCCCTATGGTTTTTTAAAAGGAGAAAATTCTAGGCGACAGGCAAGAGCACATAGGACTTAACAGATAAACGCAGAAAGAGGCAGTTAAGAGGCCCAGGTTTACCTCCACAAATAATGCACATAAGCATCACGTCTCAAACACAAACAAGAGTAGTTTTTATTAGAGAAAAAGACCTAAATAGGATATCTAAGTGGATGTCGATGCACAGAAATATACTACTTTGTTTTTATAAACTCAACAGTAGGGTCCTAATCAGTTTGCCTACTGATTTTGAACATGTAAGTCGTTAAGCAGTAAACACAAACGAAAATAGTTCTCCAGTTTTACAAAGATTGATTACCTAAGGCTTGCCTATGTGTGGGATCATGCACAATAGTGGCAAAATCATTAATGGTTCGGGAGTTGTTTTTGCCTAAAAGCATGTTGTTCTAGGTGTTGTAAGTCTGAGAATACAGGGATTATCACCAGTTTTATTAAAACAGGGTAATCAAATGTGAAGTTATTTTATACCTCTTTTATGAATCAGTAGTTTAACTAGGCGTGGCTAAGAAAATGCAAACAGAGTGCCTAATACATGATTTCTAAATGCACAGAAACGAAAGTTCTTAACAGAATTCCTAAAGCATGATCTCTAAATGCACAAAAGAGTTACATAATTGTTAAGACATGATTTTGAATGCACAAGAGTAATAGCTTTTATTTTAATGTTGTTTATTAACCTAAGAGCAGGATTTTTAAGTGATGATCATAAGCATGTATTAGTGTCAAATGAGATGCCGAAGAAGTATACATGAGACCTAAGAACATGATATCCAGTACATGAAATGATTTGAATGTATTGGTCCTAAAGCAGGGATTCTAATGCAAGTATTAAATAAGGTAAAGCCTATAACATGCTTTCTACCCCAATGATATTGATAGAGATATATAGCTACCCTCCCCATTTCACTAGCAATCCCCAATATTTGTTTACAAATAATTATTACAGACCATCTGAATAAATTACATAAGTAGATAAAGGAAAAGAAGAAGTTACACTAGGGAGCCTGAAGTAGGCCCAGATTCTCATAGCCTCAATGCCCAAGTATTTCATAGCCTTTCTCATGTCCGGGTGTGTCAGAGTTCCCAAAAGATCTCAAGGGATCCCGGGCAGTGCTCACACCTAGATTCATAACAAGAACTGAGTAAGTGCAGTGTGGAAGAGCCAGTCCCATTTAGGGCTGTTCATTTGGATCGGATATCCGAAATCCGAACCGATCCATTTAATTTCGAATTTCGGATTGGACCGGATTTCGGATTGTGTTTATAAAAATTTCGAATTTCGGATCGCATTCGGATTGGTATATTTTAATCTGACCCGATCCGAAATCCGAAATTATTAGGCAATGTATAAATACTACACTTTAATTTCGGATAGTCGGTACTTTCTTTACATCTTACTCCAAGTTATTACCTTTACAATTGCTAGAGTTAGCTATATTGGCACCATAGTACTCTCATAATAGTATAAACATGAATTTTTCTTAATGCATTACCTCTTTTACAAAGAAAATATACATATTAGTTTGCAACATTGAGGCATTTACGATCCGAAATCCGATCCGATCCAAACTTTAAAATCCGAATCCGATCCGATTGCATTTTCTAGAATCCGAGATCCGAAATCCGAATCCGAAATGTGCTAAATCCGATCCAATCTGATCCGTGCACAGCCCTAGTCCCATTGCATCAGAGTTCAGAGGGATCTCATAGGAATCCCAAAGCAGTCACACACTGGAGGGGAAGAACTTAAGGACCTAAGAATAGAGTGAGAATGCTTGACATATTTTTGAGAAGGTTTGATAGGAAAACAGTATTTGAAAGAGACTCAGTTGAAATAGTTTTATAAAATAGGAGACTTGTTCAGTAAAACACAGTTTTTGACAAGAGTTGTGTAACCAAACAAACAACAAATCAAACACAGAGCCAAACAGGTTCAACACCACTCAATCCTTTACACAGGGGTCATTGGGGATTAGGGACAAGTAGAACATATATGGTGAACACATAACAGACAACAGTATAGAAGTTTCAAGTCAATAAGTCATAGGTTTCATAATTGCTAATAGTTGCATAGAGTTAAAAGTGCTTAGGGAGCTAGTGGGGTTGGGGATAACTAATGGTGTAAACATAGTATAGGATTATGAATTTCAGAACAAACAATAGAAGACATAGTGGTATTAAAAAGAATTGAGCATATAATCAGAACAGTTCTGAATAACAAATTGCTTACAAAAATAGGTTTGTACCAAAAACTAGAGGAACCAATCAGTTGAACAGTCAAACATGCATAGACAGAACATAGTCAGTTTGAAACATACCACAAAGGGAGTAACTTATTCATAAGTATAACGATCCTAAGAGGGGTAGGACATAACTAACATGCTAGATGAAGAAATAATGTAAACAGGTCAACTACGTGTTGAACAGCAAAACCATAGATAGAAACCGATTAGGAATATGATAAACTGAAGCAGTAGGAAACACATTGGTTTGAGGACTTGAATTCAAAATCAGAACATACCAGTAAGGAGAGTAAACACAAAGTCAAGAACAAGAGAGTACAATAATTAGCCTTGACTTACAGCCAGCTAATTTAGTAACAGTGGCAAGTAGCAAGTAGCAAGAAAGAAAGAGAGAGCAGAAAAGCTTTTAGTGTGAGAGAGAGTTTGAACTAATGTTTGTTCGTGTCTTTGTGTGTGTCAATGAGAGTGCATATATATAGTAGTTTGAAGGCTAGGTAAAATAAGGTAAGAATCACAATTGCATAGTAATTATGAAACTCAAAATCAGCTAGAGTAAAATCAGTGCAAGTACTCCCTTAATTAAGGGATTTATTTCAAACCGTAAAGTCAGGTGACAAATAAGGAAAGAGATTATATGTAGCTTGATATAACAAATAAGGAAATAATTCAAAATAGTGCAAGTATACAGTAAGCAATTAGGGCTAGGTTCATAAGGTTCTAATTAAGGAATCTACATAAGAATCAATTAACAGTGTGGGCAAGAAAATAACTTAGAGGTCGGAAATGAGTAAAAGATATCATCATAGGAAATCAGTAAAAGGTACTAATCATAGAAAATCAGGGATTCGGATAAAAGTAGTACTGATTAAGGGAGATGACTACAAATTTTGGTGAATAAGAGAAATAAACACAGTATAGGCAAGGAGAAACGAATCAAAAACCCTAATAAGCATAATAGAGTAAAAACCACAGAAACTCAAAACATGAGAAACAGGCATACATACAAATCAAACGAACAAATAAGCAAAGACAGTCTCAGAACCCAGGATTAAAACCAAAAGAATTAGGGTTTTTAACTTAGTTAATCGGGTAATAAACCGTTTAAACATAGTAAAAATTATAGAATAACACTTAAAATCAGAGGAAACATCGTTTTGAGATCAAGAAACCCTAGTTATGGAGATGAAGAGACGTTTTGAAAATTTCAGAAAGATTCTCATGGAAAACAGTAAAATAACTCAAAATACTCTTAGAACATTACAGATCTAAAGAGTCAAGAGATAAATTAGGGTTTGAGAGATATAACCCATAGATAGAGAGATTCCGGCTTAGAAGCCATAGGTTTTAGCCGGAAAATAGAAAGATCTTACTCAGACGGGCCAAGGTGGCCTGAGAATGGTGAGCACAGGCCCATGGGGGAAGTGAACAGCCACTGGTCCCTTGAGGACCTCGAGACAGCAAGAATCCGGGCATGAGGGGAGCCATAGAGGCTAGGGGTGGTGGTGAGAACCACCATTAGTACCGGCGAGCAAGCAGCCGGCGAGTAGGAGTCGTGGTTTAGCAGAGAGAGGATGAGAGGGTGTAATAGCAGAGAGTGATGAGAGAATGAGAGGGGTTTGGGGGTATAGGTTAGGTTAAATTAGGAAAGGGCGAATCTGGGTCGTTGATCAAAATTGATCAACGGCAAAGATTTAATCAAAGCTGGGTCGGGTATGATTAGTGAATTGGGCTCGGGTAATGGGCTGATTTTAATAGGCTGTAATTGAATTAAACAAAATAGGCTATTTGTTAAATACCCAATTCAAATTAATTAAAATAATTTGTAAAATAGCTAATAATAATAAAAAATGAATTTCATGCATAGAAAATAGTTTAAAATAATTATTCAGTATTTTAAAATACAAATGACTAATTTCTGATAAAAATAGTACAAAATTATATGCTTGGGCTATATTTACAAAGTTATTGTAATTATAGTCAAAAGATGCCAATTTGGCTAATTATGAAATAATTTGGTCTTAATAGGACCATAAATAATAAATTAAGTCACGAAATACTTTTGAAATCATTTGTGATGCAATTTTATTATTATTTATTGGAAATAAAATGTTGGACAAATAAATAAAATTATAGAACAATTATGGAAAAATACCAATTGCTATCAATGCATGATTTTAAAGGTATATATGCAATTTTAAAATATTTTGGGAAACTTGGGTATCAACAGCTTCCTCTCTTTACCCGGAAAGGATGAAAGAGTTGTCGGGTAAAGATATGATGGCTAATTTTGACCGAGCGAAAAGGTTTGAGAGATTTATGCCGCACCCTGGCTTCTGAGCTGCCTACATATCCCTGGTTTTACAGGAATCAGGCTGTATGTAGTTCCGGATTCATCGGCGAAGTATACCGGTGAAATCATCACAAGAATGGACGCAATGTCTAGGAATGAGCGGATGAACGGTTTACGGGGAGATCGGGTTTGATATGGTTGGGAGAACTGGAGCGGGATCGCTCCTGCTGGGATAGCTGTTGCTCGCCGGGTTACTTGCAAATAAGAGTAATACAAGAGTATATTGTGCATAAATCTAAACATGATGCAGGTTCCCGTTGGACCATGAGAATTATCTTTGGACGGTTAAGGATGACGTCCTCGGACCATGATGTCCTGGGCCATGAACTGTTTGATGAGAGATTCGCGGGCCATGAAATGATATTATCGGGCCATGACGATGGTGCCTCCGAACTATGACGCCTTTGAATGATGATAATGCAAATTTGGGAGAGATCCTCAGTCCATGCCTTGGTGTCTTCCGGCTTTGAGGATGGTGATGTTAGACTATGACGCCTTTGGACAAGTTGGTGATATTTCAATGCATGAGATGCAGTAATACGATGTCAACATGACAAAGCTTAGTCTTTTGGAATGGAGGGAAGAGCTTAGCCCGAAAGAGAAGCAACATAAATAATGCTTGAGAGACAGCGCTTAGTCTCGGTGAAAAGTAAATTGGAGGCAAAGCTTAGCCTCGTGCAAGTATGGAGATAGAACTTAGTCTCATGCAAGGGAGGCAGAGATTAGCCTTATGCAGGTGAAGGAAGGGATTAGCCTTATGCAAAATGGAGGTAGAGCTTAACCTTATGCAGATAGGAAGGCAGTGATTAGCCTTATGTAGATGGAGGCAGAGCTTAGCCTCATGCAAGGGAAGGTAGAGATTAGCCTTATGCAGATGTGGAGGTAGAGATTAACCTTATGCAAGGGAAGAAAGAGATTAGCCTTATGCAGATGTGGAGGTAGAGCTTAACCTCATGCAAGGGAAGGCAGAGATTAACCTTATGCAGATGGAGGCAGAGCTTAGCCTTATGCAAAGGAAGGCAGAGATTAGCCTTATGCAGATGTGGAGGTAGAGCTTAACCTCATGCAAGGAAAGAAAGAGATTAACCTTATGCAGATGGAGGCAGAGCTTAGCCTTATGCAAAGGAAGGCAGAGATTAGCCTTATGCAGATGTGGAGGTAGAGCTTAACCTCATGCAAGGAAAGAAAGAGATTAACCTTATGCAGATGGAGGCAGAGCTTAGCCTCATGCAAGGAAAGGCAGAGATTAGCCTTATGCAAAGGAAGGCAGAGATTAGACTTATGCAGATGGAGATAGAGCTTAACCTCATGCAAGGGAAGGCAGAGATTATCCTTTATGCAAATGGAGGTAGAGTTTAACCTCATGCAAAATGCGGGACAGAACGTAATCCCATGCAAGACGAAGGCAGAGCTTAGCCTTATGCGGAAGAATAAATAGCAAATGGTAGCAGGATTTCTTAGTTGGTGGCATATTTTGACATTGCGATTGTTGTGAGTATTGTGATTGCGAAGCATGTTTATTCTTTGTTCCTGCATCCAAAGAAAAATCGTGAGTTCTGTAGATAGGGAAAGTTGGTTCGTATCCCCGTTGGCTTTGCTCGACTCGTTTTGCTTGGTAAGATGATCCTGTTTATATCATCGGGGTAGCGTTTGCTAAACAGAGCTATTTTGAACGCAAGCATGCATGACTTTGTAAAGACATAGTATAAAATATATTTTTAATAAATTTAGATGAACCGACGACTATGACACAGTTCAAGACATTGCAACTTCTCGTGCTACAAAATTTTGAGGGTCCTCCTCAAAATTCTGCCCCAGTTATATGGGTTGACGTCTCTGACCGTTGTGCATGCTGCGATTGGCTGAACTTGCCTCGGAATTTTGAGGGTCCTCCTCAAAATTTTGCCCCAGTTCCAATTACGGGGGAGATGAGATTTTTATTGAATTGTGACCGAACCCATAGGGCTACCTACGTATCCACTCTTAAACGGGAATCAGGTCAGGCATAGTTCAATTTACATTACTTGGGAAAAGCATAAAGAATTATGCATAGTATCGTTTGAATGCATCTGAGTTGATTGGTTTTGGCAAGACTTCTCCGTCCCTTTCTGCAAGTATAAGAGCTCCTCCTGTCAACACTTGGTGAACCATATACGGACCTTGCCAGTTAGGAGAGAATTTCCCTTTGGCTTCATCTTGATGTGGAAAGATCTTTTTCAACACCAGTTGCCCCAGTGTGAACTGTCTTGGCTTTAATCTTTTGTTGAAGGCTCTGGTCATTCTACACTGATAAAGTTGTCCGTGGCACACTGAATTCATTATTTTCCCGTCTATGAGGGCTAGTTGCTCATAACGACTCCTTATCCATTCTACATCGATGAGCTAAGCTTCTTGCATGATTCTCAAGGAAGGGATCTCCACTTCGGCAGGATTTGCCACTTTGCTAGCTTGCTAGTGGGCATGGTCTTCTGAAATATATATTTCAAGGGATCCATCCTTGATATGAGATATGTTGTGTAGGCATAGAAGTAATGCCTCAACTTCTGGGCTACCCAGGTTAGAGCACAACAGGTACGTTCCAGTGGAGAATATTGTGCCTCGTATAGAGTGAACTTCTTACTCAGATAATAGATAGCCTGTTCCTTTCTTCCTGTCTCGTCGTGCTGCCCCAGAACACAACCAAAAGTTCTATCTAGTACTGCAAGGTAGAGTAATAAGGGTCTACCTAGCTCTGGCGGTACCAATACTGGCGGTGTTGATAAGTACTCCTTGATTCTGTCGAAGGCCTTTTGACAATCCTCGGTCCATTTGGTCGCAGCATCTTTCTTCAGTATCTTGAAGATTGGTTCACATATGACCGTGGAATAGGCTATGAACCGGCTGATGTAATTAAGCCATCCCAGGAAACTCATCACATCTTTCTTATTTCTTGGTGGTGGCAACTCCTGGATGGCCTTGACTTTTGATGGATCCAATTCTATTCCTCGACGGCTAACGATGAACCCGAGCAATTTTCCAGCAGGAACCCCGAATGCACACTTGGCGGGGTTTAATTTCAGGTTGTATCTCTGCAATCTGTTGAAGAACTTCCTTAAAATCTGCTATATGGTCAGTGGCCTTCTTGGACTTTATGATGACGTCGTCCACATATACCTCGATCTCTTTATGTATCATGTCATGGAAAATGGTGGTCATAGCCCTCATGTAAGTAGCCCCAGCATTCTTTAGGCCGAATGGCATCATCTTATAACAGTATACTCCCCATGGCGTAACGAAAGTCATTTTCTTAAAATCTTCCTCATCCATCCAAATCTGATGGTAACCAGCGAAATAATCCATGAACGACTGAAGTTCATGCTTGGAGCAATTGTCAATGAGGATATGTATGTTTGGAAGAGGGAAATCATCCTTTAGACTGGCCCGGTTGAGATCCCGGTAGTCGACACAAACCCTAACTTTTCCATCTTTCTTAGGCACTGGTACGATGTTGGCTAACCATGTTGGATATTCAACTACCCTGAGGATCTTGGCGTTGATTTGCTTGGTAACTTCCTCATGGATTTTCAGACTCGCCACTTATCCTTGTCTATTGGATATTCAATATGCTTTCTATCTTACTGTCCCACCACTTATCCTTATCTATTGCGTTGACCCGCTCGATATGGTGGTAAGTTTCTCCACCCAGCCTTCTTCTACCTTCAACCACCGGGATGGTTTGGCAGCTATAAATAGGGTTGCTTCCATCTCCATGGATGATCACTTCCCTGTGGTTCCATTCGAATTTCACTGCCTGATGCAATGTTGATGCCACAGCCCCAGCGGCATGTATCCATGGTCCTCCCAATAACAGGTTGTAGGACGTCGATATGTCTATCACCTGAAATTCAACCTCAAACCATGTGGGTCCCATTTGTAGACAAAGATTGATTTCCTCGATGTTAGACCTCTAAGAACCGTCGAAAGCTTTTACATTCATGGACCCTTCTCTTATCTTGTACAATATTTTGCCCAATTTCTTGTGTGTCATCAATGGACAGATGTTTAGGCTGGTTCCCCTCTCAATCAGAATCCTGGTGATGAAATAGTTCTCACATTGCACAGTGATGTGTAGTGCCTTGTTGTGACTTAACCCTTCAGGAAGCAGCTCGTTTTCATGGAAAGTGGTCTTATGACTTTCCAGCACATGTCCTACCATGTTGGCCATTTCTCCACCGGTGATGTTATTAGGCACATATGCTTCGTTCAACACTCTCATCAGAGCATCCTGTGCATCTCCGAATTCTGCAGCAATGACAGAATGGATATCTAGGTCGGAGTTTTATTCAACCGATTGATGACTGAGTATTCTTTGGCCTGCACCTTCCTCCAAAGATCATCTGGGCATGTCTCAATGATGGGTGGTCTGTTGGAAGCATGTTTGCTGGACTCTGCCAAGTGTTCAGGTGTAATGACTCTATCGGTCCTAGTCATTCCCTACGCAGCAACAGCTTCTTCTATCTTGGTTTTACTTTTCCTTCTAGCCTCAGCCACGTAATCCCAAGGTACAGCATAAGTGTTGAAATGAGGCGTAGTTGACATTGTCACTGTTATCGGTGTGGCTACCTTTATCTCAAACGGGACGGGCAAAGTGGTAGGTGGCATTACTGTGACCTCAAACGGCACAGGTGCATATGCGGATGGTGTTGCTTCAAACCCAAATGGGACCGACGTAGCTTCCTTGACATCTCCTGACGGCTGAATCTGGACTATGATAGAATTAAGGGTGACTGCTGGCTTCTTTGGGTCATCACCTTCTATGATCAACCCGATCGATCCCTCTGGGCCCCATTCTTCCTCTATCTATATCATGTTGATGCCTCCACCCTTATGGTCTGGGAGTGGATTATTGCGTACATTGGGGTATCTTCCTTTGCTTGAATGATCATATTATTAATCAGATACTGAATCTTATCTTTCAGTGAGCGGCATTCATCAATTGTATATCCCTTCATGCTGGAATGTATGCACAGGTTTTATTTGGATTGACCCACTGGGATGGATTTTTTGGGGTCACATCAGGGATAGGAGTAACATAACCAGCAGCTTTTAATCTTTCGTACAACTGGTCAATAGGCTCAGCAATGGTAGTATATTGCTTGGGGTGGCCTGCGGTCAAAATTGAGTCGAGGTCTTGGGAAATTTTGGCGAGCAGGGGGTGACTGGAAGTGAGATGGATGAAACTTGTATGCATAATAAACAGGGGCTGGTTGGGAATATCTGGGAGATGTGGGTTGATAAGTAGGTGGGGGAGATGGCTGATATGTTGGTGCAGGTGCTGACTGATATGTAGGCGGGGGTGTTTGGTATGTGAGTGGAGAGGTTTGATATGTCAATGAGGATTTGGGTCCCTGTGCAACCATTATGGCTCCCACGTCTTTCTTCTTAGATATGCCGCCAGACTGCAGGGCCTTGTTCGTGTCTTGTAGTGCTTCAAAATTAGTAACCATTCCTCTCTTAATCCCTTCTTCAATTGTCTCACCTAGCTTGATGATGTCAGAGAATTTGTGGCTTTCAATCACCATCAACCTCTCATAATACTGCGAGTCTTGTGCCCAGACAAAGAATTTGTTCATTTGTTCTTCGTCTAATGCAGGCCTGACCTTGGCTGCTTCAGATCTCCAGCGGGTGGCACACTCGCGAAAAGTTTCGGTGGGCTTCTTCTTAAGGTTCTAAATATAGAACACGTCTGGTGCATTCTCTGTATTGAACCTGAACCAGTCCATGAAGCCTGATGCCATGTTCACCCAATTGGACAACTTCTTAGGGTCTTGGCTGGTGTACCAAGACAAAGCATCTCCCGCGAGGATCCTCATGAATAACTTCATACGAATCTTCTCATCTCCTCCCACTCCAACCAATTTATCACAGTAAGTCCTCAGATGGACCCTAGGATCACTTGTGCCATCAAACATATCGAACTTAGGAGGTTTGTAACCCTCTAGTAGTTCGACATCGGGCTGTATGCAGAGATCTTCGTAGTTCAATCCTTCACCCCCTTGCTTCCTTCAACACCTTGAACTCGGTTGGTCAGTTTCTTAAGTTCTTCCGCCAAATTCTTGATAAGATATCCTTCTTTCTAGATTCGGGTGTGTAATAAATGGGTTAGGTGGAGTGAGGTAGAGTCTCCACGTATATGGGGTTGTTATGATGGCTTGGTGCCTAGGCGTAGAGGTGGTCATTTGTGGAGTTTTATGGTTCAGGGACGATCTGTGGGGTGTTTCTCGGAGTGTGGAAAGTGTTGCATTCTGGTGGAATAGTTGGATTTTTTGGTGGAGTTGTATGGTGGTGAGTCGCGGGAGGGTTTTGTTTGTTTTGGGGTATTCTGAGGAGGTATGGGATTTTGGGTGTTTGGATGATTGACATCTGGAACACTAAGTGAGAAGGATAGATTTGCCAAATTTCGGACAAGCTCAAGATCCCCTTGGAGCTTCAACAACCTTTGCTCGAGTTTCAACATAGCATCGTTCTGGACCTGAGTACCTTGACCGTCAGAAACTTCTGTTCGTTCAGCTGTCACTGTGTTTTCTTTTCTGATATTGCTCAAATCTTCCATTTTGCCTTTTCCTTTGCTTTTCCCCTTAAGTGGACTAGGAGGAGGAGAGGGTGGAGGGCCTCTGGATCTTGTGTAGTATGATGATGATGCCAGAATGCACGAACCAACCTTTGGGTAGGGGAATAAAAAGAAAGAAAAACAAAAGCAAAAACAAAAGGTAGCCAAGTCAGTGAAGATCATGAGAAAATATTGCAGTATTTAAACACATATTGCAGGAGTATAAAGCGTGTCCTAATTTGGGAGCCTCGTTGTGCCCGAGGTAGGCCTAGCGACAAGTTGATTTGGAGATTACTCAGATGCCAAAATGCCTCATTTCATTAATATAAATAGACAAATCCAAAACGACACTAAAATAATAAGAATGAAATAAAGTCACTTAAGGGCCATTGGCCTTATTAAATTGATAAAAGAAAAAAAGGAAATCCTATCCTACTTGGTCCCAGAAGGACCTTCCCCAGATTCGGCGTCCTTGATCCCATCGAACAAATTCCCTAGCTCACGCAGTCCCAGCAGTAGGTACGCTCTAACCAGGTGCCCTCCTTCATTTCCCTCGGATTGTTGGCAGTCTTCGACCCTCTTGATGATCTTACCTTCCAGCTCTACTATGCCTCGCTCCAAGTATTCCAGCTTCTTGTTGGAACAAATGGCCATGTGTTTCCATTCTTCGATCAACCTTTTGTTGGTTTTATGTATCTCTCGGTGCTCATTCTCAGAGTCGTGGAACCTTTTGCGTAGGCGGTTATAGTTGACTTGAGCCTCGGGATTCTCGTCTATGATTATGTGGCCTCGGCTGATTCCTGGCCTCGCTAACCCATCCAAGTCGTCTTCTAACCACGCCGGATAGAAGGGTGCACATCATGCGTGGTACCTATCTGGTTCAATTGTGTTCTTCTCCATTATGATCTTGCAGTGCCACATGTGTTGGGCTTGGCACTTTTAGGGAACATCATCATCTTGGAAGTCAGCTCGAAAATGGCTCATCTTATCAATCCTCGGCACAACGTTCTTCCTGCCTGCTTGTCTCATGACCCGGAGAGGAACGTAAGGATATATATACCTCTAAAACCGATCAACACTAGGTGTGGTGCATTCCTGGACCTGATGATGAATTCATCCATTGGAAACCACTCGAACATCCACTTACCTGCTCCTCAGTTAGGTTATCAAAGAATTCTACCCACTCCTTGACAGTCTCTGGCTGAGCAAATTTGTCAGGTATATATGTCATCCTCTTGGGGTGATGGAAAGCAATATGATCGTTCCATGACCTTTGCGAAAATTTTTGACGGTACTGGCCCTTTTGGAGGTGTTCTAAGAGCCACAGTTGCAGTAACAGATTGCAACCCTCGAAATGCTTAGCTCTTCTTTGACAACGTCCCAAGGCTCGGTAAATATCAGAGATGATCATAGGGACAATGATGAAGGCTTGCCCGTCAATTCCCTCTATCAAAGCCTTGGTTACCATGGCCAACCTGGTATGGATCCTTTCCTTTTTTTTGAAACACTATCAGTCCTAGAAATCATGCGATGAATACAAATACCCTACGGTAGATATGCCCCAAATATGTAATGGCAAATTCGTCGTGATAGGTACGGTATGATTTGCTGTGACCATACCTTTCATAAAAGTACTCGAAGGGTATGTATGACTATTTCAGACATTCTAACTCAGCGTTCTTCTTCAGACCCATCATTTTCATAAAGCCTTTGCATGTGCGGTTCTGAGGCACTATCAACCCGGGGTTTTCCTAGACTAACCCAGCTAGTCCTCCTATATCATCTAGAAGTGGTGTCATCTCAATATTCCCAAAATGGAATACGGCTCTTTCACTATCCCAAAATAAGGTGGCATCCTCAATCAACATGTTGTTGGGTTGGATGTCTCGGAGAGACGGTAAATTGCCCAGGTATTTCTTGACGTGTTTCTTATCACTGGAATGAAGATCCTCTCACCAGTCCAGGAGCATTGGAGGGATGTTGATAACCATACCAAATTTGGGGACCTTGTGCCTCATTTTCTGCAAGACAAAAATAGTTAGGCCCTTACCCCCGCCAGACTCGACTATTTATACATTTATGATTAGCATACCAGCATTTAGTTCTCCAAATAAATGCACGGAACGTGATTGCGTCCATTGGGATTATGTAAACCTGGACTTTTGACAAGGCTATCTTAAAGGGTTATTGTGCGGACGACATGTTAACCCGACTAGGTTTGACCATGATGCATGCACAATATAACTAGGTAATGTTTTCTATGGGGTTTTAGACTGGTACCCTCGAGCGGACAACTCAAGGGGGAAGGCATGGAACCATCGACTGCACCGTTGATCGACTGGTTTTACCGCAAATAAGCCTTTCCGAATTTAAGGGTGATATAAATAAGAAGAGCGCAACTCACTCATCAAGCGTTGCTATAGGATTTGTATTGGAACGATTGGAATATGATGTTGAGCATGATTATGCAACAATAAATAAGAAATAAAATCATGTTGTCACGTATTTACACGTTAAGAAAGCGATAAATACAGCGATTATAATTTAAAGCAGTTACAAAGGAAAACAAAGAAATATGTCAGTTTTGTCTTTGGAAAAATAAATACTTGAAAGAAATAGACAATTAAATTACACATAAGGGGAAAGGGAAAGGGTGCAGGTATTATCAAGGCAAAGATACGAATTCACAAAGCAGTTCGAAATGGTAAAAGCCTAAAATCCCCAGCAGAGTCGCCATGCTGTCGCGCCCCCTTTTTTCCTCTCCTTTCAGATTGGTCAGGGTTTTCGACATTATTTGGGAAAACTCATTTACTTTTGGGAAATGGATATATAAGGAGTTGAAGAGTTGCCACAATAACGAATTAAGGTGCGTTAGGGCACCTACTAAGGGTCATAATAACACTAATTTGAATAACCAGAGATTGGGTAAGGGCTTGAAATTACTCCAAGGGGAAGGTGTTAGGCACCCCTCAAAGTCCACAATTGTGGTTCCCGGCCAAACAAGCTTTGTGAATTTAAACAAGTAGAAAATAGGCAGTCATATAAACAAGTAAACAAATAGTGGTTTGAAAAGGTTCATAGTGTAATCCCACATATGTAATAAGGTTTTAAAAAAACGTTTATGGTCTTAACACACATAGGTAAAGGTTAAAAAAGGATTTATGGTCTAAACACACATAGTTAAAGGGATAAGGGGGTCCTAAGTTGTATATCCTATAGGATCACATCAATGCAATGCCCGGTAATCACTCCTCAACGAGGGGCTACACGTGGCATTAGAGCACTTGTCATCATATCCATATCTACCCTTTACCCCACCCCTTAGCGGTTATTAGGCGAGTTTTATTTAACAGTCTCTATGCGTGTTGTTACCTGTCCCTTCCTTGTGGTCCTGGAAGAATTTAGGACCTCTAGATATAGGCAGTTCTAGACAGACCCCTATGATTTTTTAAAAGGAGAAAATTCTAGGAGACAGGAAAGAACACATAGAACTTAACAAATAAACGCAGAAAGAGGCAGTTAAGAGGCCCGGGTTTACCTCCACAAATAATGCACATAAGCAGCACGTCTCAAACACAAACAAGAGCAGTTGTTATTAGAGAAAAAGACCTAAACAGGATATCTAAGTGGATGTCGATGCACATAAATATACTACTTTGTTTTTATAAAGTCGATAGTAGGGTCCTAATCAGTTTGCCTACTGATTTTGAACATGTAAGTCGTTAAGCAGTAAACACAAACGAAAATAGTTCTCTAGTTTTACAAAGATTGATTACCTAAGGCTTTCCTAGGCGTAGGATCATGCACAATAGTTGCAGAATCATTAACGGTTTGGGAGTTGTTTTTGCCTAAAAGCATGTTGTTCTAGGTGTTGTAAGTTTGAGAATACAGGGATTATCACCAGTTTTATTAAAACAAGGCAATCAAATGTGTAGTTGTTTTATACCTCTTTTATGAATCAATAGTTTAACTAGTAGTGGCTAAGCAAATGCAAACAGAGTGCCTAATACATGATTTCTAAATGCACATAAACGACAGTTCTTATGACAATGATCTTTAAATTAACAGAATTCCTAAAGCATGATTTCTAAATGCACAAAAGAGTTACAGAATTGTTAAGACATGATTTTGAATGCACATGAGTAACAGCTTTTATGTTAATGTTATTTATTAACCTAAGAGCAGGATTTGATGATCATAAGCATGTATTAGTGTCAAATGAGATGTTGAAGCGGTATACATGAGACCCAAGAACATGATATCTAGTGCATGAAATGATTTGAATGTATTGGTCCTAAAGCAGGGATTCTAATGCAAGTATAAATAAGGTAAAGCCTATAACATGTTTTCTACCCCAATGATATTGATAGAGATATATAGCTACCCTCCCCATTTCACTAGCCATCCCCAATATTTGTTTACAAATAATTATTACAGACCAGCTGAATAAATTACATAAGTAGATAAAAGAAAAGAAGAAGTTACACTACAGGGAGACTGGAGTAGGCCCAGATTCTCATAGCCTAAATGCCCAAGTATTTCATAGCCTTTCTCATGTACGGGGGTGTCAGAGTTCCCAAAGGACCTCAAGGGATCCCGAGCAGTGCTCACACTCAGATTTCATAACCAGAACTGAGTAAATGCAGTGTGGAAGAGCCAGCCCCAGTGCATCAGAGTTCAGAGGGATCTCATAGGAATCCCAAAGTAGTCAGACACTGGAGGGGCAGAACTTAAGGACCTAAGAATAGAGTGAGAGTGCCTGACATAGTTTTGAGAAGGTTTGATAAGAAAAGAGTATTTGAAAGAGACTCAGTTGAAATAGTTTTATAAAATAGGAGAGTTGTTCAGTAAAACACAGTTTTTGACAAGGGTTGTGTAACCAAACAAACAACAAATCAAACACAGAGCCAAACAGGTTCAACATCACTCAACCCTTTACACATAGGTCATTGGGGATCAGAGACAAGTAGAACATGTATGGTGAACACATAACAGACAGCCGTATAGAAGTTTCAAGTCAATAGGTCATAAGTTTCATAATTGCTAATAGTTGCATAGAGTTAAAAGTGCTTAGGGAGCTAGCGGGGTTGGGGATAACTAATGGTGTAAACATAGTATAGGATTATGAATTTCAGAACAAACAATAGAAGACATAGTGGTATTAAACAGAATCGAGCATATAATCAGAATAGTTCTGAATAACAAATTGCTTACAAAAACAGGTTTGTACTAGAAACTAGAGGAATCAATCAATTGAACAGTCAAACATGCATAGACAGGAGATAGTCAGTTTGAAACATACCACAAAGGGAGCAACTTATTCATAAGTATAATGATCCTAAGAGGGGTAGGACATAACTAACATGCTAGATGAAACAATAATGTAAACAGGTCAACTACATGTTGAACAGCAAAACCATAGATAGAAACAGATTAGGAATATGATAAACTGAAGTAGTAGGAAACACATTGGTTTGAGGACTTGAATTCAAAATCAGAACATACCAGTAAGGAGAGTAAACACAAAGTGAAGAACAAGAGAGTACAATAATTAGCCTTGGCTTGCAGCCGGCTAATTTTAGTACTAGTGGCAAGTAGCAAGTAGCAAGAAAGAGAGGGAGAGAGAGAGCAGAAAAGCTTTTAGTGTGAGAGAGAGTTTGAACTAATGTCTGCTCGTGTCTGTGTGTGTCAATGAGAATGCATATATATAGTAGTTTGAAGGCTAGGTAAAATAAGGTAAGAATCATAATTGCATAGTAATTATAGAACTCAAAATCGGCAAGAGTAAAATTAGTGCAAGTACTCCCTTAATTAAGGCAGTTATTTCCAACGGTAAAAGACATGTGACAAATAAGGAAAGAGATTATATGTAGCTGGGACATAACAAATAAGGAAATAAGTCAAAGTAGTGCAAGTATAGAGTAAGCAATTAGGGTTAGGTTCATAAGGTTCTAATTAAGGAATCAACATAAGAATCAATTAACAGTGTAGGCAAGAAAATAACTTAGAGGTCGAAAATCAGTAAAAGATATAATCATAGGAAATCAGTAAAAGGTACTAATCGCAGAAAGTCAGGGATTCGAATAAAAGTAGTACTGATTAGGGGAGATTACTACAAATTTTGGTGAATAAGAGAAATAAACACAGTATAGGCAAGGAGAAACGAATCAAAAACCCTAATAAGCATAGTAGAGTAAAACTCACAGAAACTCAAAACATGAGAAACAGGCATACATACAAATTAAACGAACAAATAAGCAAAGACGGTCTCATAACCCAGGATTAAAACCAAAAGAATTAGGGTTTTAAAACTTAGTTAATCAGGTAATAAACCGTTTAAACATAGTAAAGATTATAGAATAACACTTAAAATCAGAGGAAACGTCATTTTGAAAAAGGGGTTAAGAAACCCTAGTTGGCTATATAATCGTGCGGTTTCTGGGAATTTAAAACCCGATTTCCTCCATAAATTCTCCGATCCAAATGGCAGAGAAGTTCCCTCGGTTGAAAAGAGATGTCTTGAGAAATCGGAGAAGCACTTTGATAAACAGATTTGATCTTGACATCAGTCCTACATTTTTTCTCTGTGGACCGGGGAGAAAAGGGGCTCGGCGGGAAGAGGAGTGTACCATGAGAGAAGCAAGGAGGTCAACCTCTTTCAAATATACAACATGGATTCTGGCAATGTAGTTGGACGAGATAAAGAGACGTTTTGAAAAACTCATAAAGATTCTCATGGAAAACAGCAAAATAACTCAAAATACTCTTAGATCTGTTACAGATCTAAAGAGTCAAGAGATAAATTAGGGTTTGAGAGGGATAACCCAGAGATAGAGAGATTCCGGCTTAGAAGCCATAGGTTTTAGCCGGAAAATAGAAAGATCTTACTATGACGGGCCAAGGTGACCTGAGAATGGTGAGCACAGGCCTAGGAGGAGAAGTGAACAGCCACTGGTCCCTTGAGGACCTCGAGACAGCAAGAATCTGGGCATGGGGGGAGCCATAGAGGCTAGGGGTGGTGGTAAGAACCACCATTAGTACCGGCGAGCAAGCAGCCGGCAAGTAGGAGCCATGGTTTAGCAGAGAGAGCTTGAGAGAGGATGAGAGGGTGTAACGACGGAGAGTGATGAGAGAATGAGAGGGGTTTGGGGGGTATAGGTTAGGTTAAATTAGGAAAGGGCGAATCTGGGCCGTTGATCAATTTTGATCAACGGCCAAGATTTAATCAAAGCTGGGTCGGGTATGATTAGTGAACTGGGCTCGGGTATTGGGCTGATTTTAATAGGCTGTAATTGAATGAAATAGGTTATTTGTTAAATACCCAATTCAAATTAATTAAAATAATTTGTAAAATAGCTAATAATTATAAAAAATAAATTGCATGCATAAAAAATAGTTTAAAATGATTATTTAGTATTTTAAAATACAAATGACTAATTTCTGGTAAAAATAGTACAAAATTATATGCTTGGACTATATTTGCAAAGTTATTGTAATTATAGCCAAAAGATACCAATTTGACTAATTATGAAATACTTTGGTCTTAATAGGACCATAAATAATAAATTAAGTCACGAAATGCTTTTGAAATTATTTGTGATACAATTTTATAATTATTTATTGGAAATAAAATGCTGGACAAATAAATAAAATTGTAGAAAAAATATGAAAAAATATCAATTGCTATCAATGCATGATTTTGAAGGTATATATGCAATTTTAAAATATTTTGAAAAAAATTGGGTATCAACAACGGTCCACAACAATAGTAATGCCCACCGGAGTCGACACATGAATAGATGTAACTAAGGACTCACGGGCATATCCAGAAAATTGGCAAAATTTGACGAAACATAGGAATATGTGGAGCTAGGGTCAAATAGGGCTAAAGCATCTCGGTGACAGACTGAGATAATACATGTGATCACTGCATCGGAAGCCATAACATCAAGCCTGACTGGAAGTGCATAACAACGAGCCTGACCTCCGCCTGATCGACCTCCCCCTCTAGGGCGGCCTCTAACTGTCTGACCCTCACCCCAAGATGCCTAGGCGGGTGGTGAAGTGACTGGAGTTGAAGTCGAGGGCTGACCCCTCTGCTGAGAAAAAACACCAGGACGACGAGGACACTGCCTCTACATATGCCCGAACTCTCCACACTCAAAAAAACTCCCTGGAGCTGGAGACGGGGACTGAAGGGAACCCCTGGCACCAGGATAGCCACTAGATGAACCAAGCATAGAGGAATCCTAAACTGATGATGCTTTGGAGGAACTCTGATCTGGGAGGGCACTGAATGAAAAACGGCCCGGATGAGAGCTGCGGGGACCCTGCCCCGATGGTGCACCACTATGAGCTGGGTGAGCTGGCTGAGGAGGCCAAAATGGGCGGCCTCTACCTGTCGTGCCCCCTTTTTCCTCTCCTTTCGGATCAGTCAGGGTGTTTGACATTATTGGGACAACTCATTTCCTTTTGGGATAAGGTATGTGAAGGATTCGAAGAGTCACCACCTAACGAATTAAGGTGCGTTAGGGAACCTATTAAGGGTCACTAATTGTACAACCAAGGCCTGGGTAAGGGCTTGAAATTACTCCAAGGGGAAGGTGTTAGGCACCCCTCATAGTCCACAACTATGGTTCCCTGCCAAACGAACTTTGTGAATTAAATAAGTAGCAAATAGGCAGTCAAAGTATACACATGTAAACAAATAGTGGTTTGAAAAGATTCACAGTCTAGGCACACATATGTGATAAAGTTTGAAAATATTAACAGACTAAGCACATATATGTAAAGGATAGGGGAGTCCTAAGTTGTTTATCCTATAGTATCACATCAATGCAATGCCCAGTAATCACTCCTCAGTGAGGGGATACACGTGGCATTAGCGCATTGGTCATCATATCCTTTCTACCCTTTATCCCACCCCTTAGCGGTTATTAAACGAGTTTTATTTAATGTATTCTAAGCGTGCTATTACCCGTCCCTTCCTTGTGGTCCTGGAGGAATTTAGGACCTTTAGATATAGGCAGTTCTAGACAAACCCCTAAGATTTTAAAGGATAAACTTCTAGGCGACAGGCAAGAACAAATAGGACTAGCAAATAAGTGCAGGAAGGCAGTTATGAGGCTCAAATTTACCTCCACATGTAATGCACATAAGAAGCATGTCTCAAACACAAACAAAAAGCAGTTTTATTAGAAAGGATCCTAAGCAGGATATCTAAGTGAATATCAATGCACAGAAATATGCAACTTTGTTTCATAGGCTCAAAAGCAAGGCCCTAATCAGTTTGCCTACTGATTTTAAACTTGTGAATCTTTAAGCAGTAAACACAATCAAAAGAGTTTTCCAGTTTTATAGGGATTGATTACCTAAGGCTTGCCTAGGCATGGGACCGTGCGTAATCAGGATTATTAAAACAGTTAAGAAGTTGTTTTACCTAAAAGCATGTTGTTCTAGGTGATTTGAGAATGTAGAGATTGTTACCAGTTTTATCAAAAGCAGACATGATAATTATACGTGAGACTGTTTTAGACCTTTTCATGAGACAATAGTTTAAACTAGGCATGATAAAGCAAATGCAAACGAAATCCTAGATCATGGTGTCTAATATGCATATACAAATGCAGAATTGTTATAACATAAGTTCAGAATGCACAGAATTCCTAAGGCATGATTTCTAAATGCACAAAAGAGTTACAGAATGATTGAAACATGATTTTTTGAATGTGCAAGGGTAACAGCTTTTATATTAATGTTGTTTATTGTCCTAGGAGAAGGATTTCTAAATGATAGGTGTAAACGTAGATTAGTGACGTATGAGATGCTGAAGCAGTAAAGATAAAGTCCTAGGAACATGATGTCTAATGCATGCTTGGCATGATTTGGATGAATATATTAGTCCTAAGCATGGATTCTAATGCATATAGAAGTAATATAAATCCTAAAACATGATTTCTACCAAATGACATTAACACAACTATGTAGCTACCCCTTCCCCATTTCACTAGTCATCCCCAATATTTGTTTACAATAATTATTACAGACAAACAACTGAGTAAATTACATAAATAGGTTTAAAAAAAAGTTAAATTATAGGGATCCTGAAGCAGGCCCAAATGTACCAAACTTTCCATAGCCTCAAATGCCAAAGTCTTAACCAGTCTCATGTCCGGGTGTGTTAGAGTTCCCTAAGGACCTTAAGGATCCCGGGAAGTGCTCACACCTAGATTGCATAACAGGAACTGAGTAAGTGCAGTGTGGAAGGGCCATTCCCAGTGTGTCAGAGTTCAGAGGGATCTCATAGGGATCCCAAGGCAGTCACACACTGGAAGGGCAGAACCTAAGGGCTTAAGAGTAAAGTGAGAGTGCTTGACATAGTTTTGAAAAGGTGTTGATATGAAAACAGTACTGAAAATGACTCATTTAAGTAAAGAAGCCTTATAAAAATCGGAGTTGTTTGGTAGTAAAATAGTTTGAACAAGGATAGTAGAAACACTTAAGGAACAGACAGCAAACAACTCAGAACAAACAGGTTCCTCATCACATGATCCATACAAGGGGAGTTGGGATTTGGGGACATATAATACACATAGTGAACATATACCAAACAGAAGTACAAAGATCTTGGAATTCAGGAATAGCTAACAATACAGGCATGGATTTTAGAATAGCTAATCAAAACATAGTTGTACTAGGCCAGGTTAAACATAGAATCAAACAAACTTAGGGTAACAAATTGTTTTGCCAAAAAAAAGGCTCATACCAGAAACTAGGTAAATCAAGTAGTTAACCATTCAAACATACATAGATAGAAGAGAGTCAATCTGAGACCTACTACAAAGGAATGGACTGATTAATAACATGCTGACCATAAGTGGAATTAGGACCTAACTAATAGGCTAAGGGAAGCAGCGGTGTAAACAAGTTAACTACATGTTGAGAAGCCAAACAATAGACTAGTAAATTAGTAAACTGAAACAATAAGTAAACACATAGGGTTTGGAACTTGGATTTAAATCAAGACATACCAGTTAAGCGGAGTAGATACTAAGTGTAGAGCAGTAGTGTGCAATAACTAGCCTTGGCTTGCAGCCGGTTAGTTCAGTAATAATAGTAAGTAACAAGAGAGAGCAGAAAAGCTTTTAAGTGTGAGAGAGTTTCGAACTAATGTCTTCGTGTGTTAATGAGAAGAAGATTGTGTATATATAGTTGTTTAGAAACTAGGTAAATAAGGCAAGAATCAATTGTTCAAAAATTATAGAACTTAGAATCAGTTAAGAATAAAAATCAGTCCAAGTCTTCCCTTTAATTAAGGGAGTGACTTACCAACGGTAAAAGACAGAAAACAAGTTAAGGAAAGAAATCACATAGCTGGAGTATAGAGTAGTGTAACAATTAAGGAAAGAATTCAAACACTATAGGTATAGAACAAGTAATTAGGGATAGCTTCATAAGGTTCTAACTAAGGAAATAACAGTAAGAATCAATTAATAACGCAGTCAATCACATAATAAGGTAAGAAAATAATTTAAAAGTTGTAAAAACAGGAAAAGTAGTCGGAAATCAGTAAAGAGTATCAACACAGGAAATCAGGGATTCAAAGAATCGGAATATAGCATTTATATTAAGGGAAACATTATAGACTTTCCATGAAGAACAAGTGAACAGAGTATAACCAGAAGAGACAAATCAGAAACCCTAATAAGACATTATTAGCGCAAGAATCATAAAGTATTCTAATTAATCGAAGCATATTCATGAGAATCAAACATACAGACAAGTTGAATGAACAAACGGTAAAAGACGAACTCAGAATTCCAGACTAAAGTCAGAAATTAGGGATTTTGACATAACAAATTAGGTTAAGAGAGAGCTTAATAAAAAATCGTTTAGACACGTCAAGAATTATATAATAACACTTAAAATCAAAGAAAATCGTTTTGGAGAAAAGGTTCCATAAACCCTAGTTATGAAGATGAAGAGACGTTTCAAGAAATTAGAAGGGTTTTCATAGAAAACAAGTAAAAATAGTTCAGAAAATCTCAGATCTATTACAGATCTAAGAGGTACAGGAGAAGAGATTAGGGTTTTCTAGAAAATAACTCAGAAATAGAGAGACCGGCTTAGAAACTCATAGGTTTAGCCAGAAGATAGGAAGCTCTTACTCAATCGAGCCATGGTGGCCTGAGAACAGTCCATGGGGTGTGAGTGAACAGCCATTGGTCCCTTGAGGACCTCGAGATAGCAAGAATCTGGTCATGGGGGAGTCGTTGAGACTGGGAGTGATGGTGAGCCACCATTGTTAACTGCGAGCCAGCAACGGCGGGTGGAAGCCATGGTTAGGGCAGAGGGAGAATGAGAGAGGTGACGATGGTGAGGATCAGAGAAATGAGGGGTTTGGGGGTATAGGTGCTAGGTTAATTAAGGTAAGATTATATTCGGGTCGTTGATCAAGCCAAGATCTAACCAGCATTGGGTCGGATTGGATTTAGGGATTGGGCCTGGGTATTTGGGCTGGTCTAATTAAGGGTTTGGGCTGGTTTAGTAAGGGGTTGGTTGATTAATTTAGGCTAAAATTGAAATAGAAATGGGTTATTTGTTGAATACCAAGATAATTCAATTAAATAATTTTATAAAATAATTACTAATTATATAAATGAATTCTATGCATGAAAACAAATTAAAAATGATTATTTAATATTCAAAAATATAAAGGACTAATTTTTGGTAGAAAATAGTACAAAATTATATGCATGGGCTATAATTGCAAAGTTATTGCAATTGTAGCCAAAATGTGCCAATTTGGCAATTTATGGAATAATTTTGGTCTTAATAGGACCATAAATACTAAATTAAATCAAGAAATGTTTTTGAAATCATTTGATGCAATTTTGTAATTATTTATTGGAAATAAAAATACTGGACAAATTAATAAAAATATAGAAAAATTATGGAAAAATACCAATTGCTATTAATGCATGATTTTGAAGGTATATATGCAACTTTAAAATATTTTGAGAAAAATTGGTTATCAACACTACCATGTTGAAACTGTCCTCTAGGAGGAGCACTACTGAAACCACCAGATCCATGAGGCCTCTTGGTCTCCCTCTCCTCTTGCTCCTGACGGCGAACTGACTCAATGTCGCGAGCAATATCAACAACCTGCTCGAAGGTAGCACCTGATACCCTCTCTCTAGTCATCAAAATACGGAGCTGATAAGTGAGGCCATCCCCGAACCTCCTGATCCTCTCCCTCTCAGTAGGGACCAACTCATAAGCATGACGAGCTAACTCTGAAAACCGCATCTCATACTGCGTCACTGACAACTCACCCTGACGCAGCTGCTCAAACTGCCTACGTTGCTCCTCTCTGTGAGACTGGGGAACAATTCTCCAAGAAGATAGTGGAGAATTGCTGCCATGTAAGGGGTGTTGCACCAATAGGCCTACGCCTCTCATAAGACTCCCACCAAGTAAAGGCAACCCTGGAAAACTGAAAAGTAGCAAACGAGACTCCACTAGTCTCTAGTATCCCTGCAGTACGAAGCATCCTCTCACATTTGTCCAGAAAACCCTAGGCATCCTCACCCTCAGCACCACTGAATGTTGGAGGCTGAAGTCTGCCAAATCTCTCCAGCCTACGCTGCTCATCATTTGGCAAAGCTGGAACCACAAAACCCTGAACTAGAGCAACCGGTTGGGCGAGAACCACCCCCGGTGTCTGAAGGCCCTGAATAACCTGCTCAGGTGTTCGGGCAGCTGGAGTCTGAGTGCCTCCCCCGGCCTGAGATGTAGCGGCAGTAGTAGATACAGCAACTGCTTGAGCAAGTCTAGTACATACTGTCACGATCTGATCCAAGGTCTCTTGAAGACCCGGAATAACAATGGGCACTGCCGGTGCCTGAGCCTGCCCCGCTGGAATATCTGCGGCGGGAACCTGATCCTGAATGGTAGGTGGATCCACTAGTACTGCCCTGGCAGCTGCACGGGCTGGTCCCACACCTCTACCACGGCCTCGATCGCGGCCTCGACCTCTCGCTGGTCTAGCTGGTGTCTGGTCACCCTGATCGGTAGCGCGTGTCCTCACCATCTGTGAGAGAATGAAATAACAGAAGTTTAGAATTCCAGAATCAACAGATTCACACGACAAAATTCAAGAAATGAAATTTTTCCTAAGGGTTCTCTAGCCTCTCGAAGATAAGTACAGACGTCTCCGTACCGATACGCAACACTCTACTAAACCTGCTCATGACCGTTGAGTCCTATGTAACATAGGCTTTGATACCAACTTGTCACGATCCCAAATTATAAGACGGTCGTGATGGCGCCTATCATGGAACTAGGCTAGCCAACAATCACACATTGACATATTATTTTAAATTTCCAAATCATTTCCAACATTTCATAAGCATTTTTAAATTTCCGAAATTTATAAACAAAACCAAGCGAGACAACAGTCTAACAATTATTCCCAAGACCTGGAGTCAACATGTCATGAGCATCTAAGAGTGGTATCAAAAATGCTACTGTCATAGTACATCAAGTCTCGGAACAAGAGCTAAATACAAAATAAGAAAAGGGAAAAGAGATGATGTGGACGCTAAACAGCTACCTCGATGTCCCAACTCCGGCTCCACACGTAGTAAGAAAACTAGCGCTCGGTATCAGCACCTGAATCTGCACACAGGAGTGTAGGGAGTAATATGAGTACACTAACTCAATAGTAATGAAAATAAATCAAGTCTGAACAATAGGAAACACATAGGATCAAATCATCAATTCATAATAAGTACAGTCTTTATTCCCAACAGTGTATACATTGAACCAATACGTTGTAAAAGCCAATTTCAAAAAATCCTTTGAAAAGTGTGATTTCCAATGATTTCAGAAAAATGCCCAAGAAGTTTTAGTGAAAAAAATGAAATGAATCATAAATAGTTACTCAGGAAAAACAAGTATCATAAACCGCCCCTCGGGCAAATCATCGCTCAGAATCAGTCGCTCATCATGCCTCACAACCACTCAGTATCAGCCCCGCGGCAACTGCACTATCGCTCATACCTCTCAATCACTCGTCACTCGGCACTCGGCACTCGCACTCAATAGGTACCTGCGCTCACTGGGGGTGTACAGACTCCGGAGAGGCTCCTACAACCCAAGAGCTAATATCAAGCCATCTCGTGGCATAAATCACTCAGGCTTTCGACCTCTCACATGTCATAACAATGTAACATGTTGCGGCGTGCAGCCCGATCCCATAATATCCTCACATCATTCGCCCTCGGCCTCACTCAGACAGAAACTCTCAAACAAATGCCACTCGGGCTATCAGCAAATGGGGTACTCGACCAAAAATAGTGTAACAAGTCTGAGTTTCAAAAACAACAAAATACGGTGTGACTGAGTGTAAATCATGAAAAAATAGTGAGGAATATCGTAAAATGGCCGCCAAGAGGTCTAAACAGGTCGGCACAAAGCCTCAAACATGGCTTACAACCCAAATATACCAATAGTATGGGAATACGGTTTATCATGTGATTTAAAAGCAATTACGCAACTCAATAGTTTCCACGGGAAGGACCAAGTCCAAATCCCCAAGTCAATGCACGCCACACGCTCGTCATCCAGCGTGTGCGTCACTCCAAAACAGTGAGAAGATGCTAAGTCCGGGTTTCATACCTTCAAGACAAGATTTATAGTCATTACTTACCTCAAATCGGCTCGAAGAACTACTCCGCGATACTCTTGCCTCTAGAACCGGATCCCAAATACTCTGAATCTACCAAAACCAGATTAATAACATCAATATAAGCTAGGGAGACGAAACCCAATCAAAAATTATCAAAACAATGCACAAATCCCGAAATTGGCCAAACCCGACCCCCGGTCCCACATCTCGGAATTCAATAAAAGTCACAAAACTAGAATCATCATCCTACCACGATTCTATACATACCAAGAACATCAAAATCGGACCACAATTGCTCCTTCAATTACTCAATCAAAGTCTCTAATTATCCGAGCCCTAACCCCCAATTTACACACTGATTTTTCCCTTAATTTCACCCTATTTCAGTCCAAAAATCACATAGAAACGAGTTTTAGGTTCAAATATCTTACCTCAACAAAGTCCTCTTGATTTCCTCTTTCAAAACCCTCTCCCGAAGCTTAATCCCGGGTGAAATAATGAAGAAAATGGCTCAAAATCGTGAAGGCATGAATTTATACTCTTCTGGTCAGTGGTCCCACACCTGTGGCCACTTATGCGCACCTGCGGACCCGCACCTGCGATCCCATGTGCGCACCTGTGCACTTGACTTAAATCACCAGCGGTCGCACCTGCGGCCTTCTTCCGCACATGCTCTTCCGCAGGTGCGGCCAATACCTCGCACCTGTGGCCTTTCCCCAGTTGGCCAAACCCCGCACCTGCGTGCCCATTCCTCACCTCCGGGGATCGCACCTGTGCTAAAACCTCTGCAGGTGTGGCCACACAAGATGGGCATCACCAGCAGCACTTCAGGTGCATTTTCTCAATTCCAAACCTTCCGACGACCATCCAAATTCAACCCGAGGCCCTCGGGACCCCAACCAAAAACACAAACAAGTCATAAATGATTACCCAGACTTATTCAAACCCTCGGGACACCCGAAATAACATTGAAACTCCAATTCACCCCATGATTTAAGCCTAAGATTCCTAAAACTTTCAAAAATCACCAACGGTGCCGAAACCAACCAAAAACACATCCAAATTACCTGAAAATTTGCACACATGTCCAAAATGACACTACGGACCTGATCACACTTCCGGAATTCCATTCCTACCCCAATAGCTAATTTCCATTGCCGATCGGAGATCGCCAAAAACTCAATTTCGCCAATTCAAGCCTAATTCTACTCCGGACATCAAAATCACATTCCGATCACACTCCTAAGTCCCAAATCACCTAACGAAGTTATCCAAGATATAAAATCCACATTCCGAGGTTGTTTACCTACTGGTCAACTCCGGGTTGACTTTTCTAACTATTAAGCTCATTTAAGAGACTAAGCGTCTCAATTCTCACCACGACCACTCCAAACCCAAACCAACCGAACTCACACATCATAATTAGGCTAATTAACATAAGGCAAAGATGGAATAAGAGAAACAGAGCTAATCTCACAGAACGATCGGCCGGGTCGTTAAACCATGTGCTCACACATGGGCTCATCCGCGTGCATGTGCACACCCAAAAGCACGTGGCTATCACAACAATTCAGGCAACGGGTGCCTTAACCGAGTTTAAATACGATACTTACCTCAAGCTAATTGAATCACTCCACTAGCAAACCCTTGCCTCGCGAATCGACCTCCGAACACCTCGAATCTAGCCACAATCAATTTGATACAATCAACTCTAGCTATAAGAATCGATTCCATGTGAAAATGCTAAATTCTAAATCAAAAGACCAAAAGTCACCTCAAAAGTCAACCCCCGGTCCCATGTGTTGGAATTCAATAAACGTTACAAAATCCAAAAGCCCATTCAACCACGAGTCCAACCAAACAAAATTTACCAAATTCCGACACCAAATCGTCACTCAAATCCCCAAATTTAACTCTCCAATCCCTAGCCTAGAACTCCCAAAATTCCACCTAAAAACACACAATCTAGGTAAAGAATTCAATATGGAAACAATGTTATGCAATAAAAATGATCAAGAGTGACTTACCTCAAGAAACCCCTCAAAACTCCTCTCAAATATCGCCTTAGTCCGAGCTTGAAATGTCCAAAATGATTAAAATCACGGAACCCTCGAGTTTTAAACATTGCCCATCCTTTTTTGCTTATGCGGATCATTTAACCGCACCTGTAGTTCCGCTTTTGTGGTCAAAGCTCTGCATCTGTGGAGTTACACTGGACACCGGCTTTATGCACCTGCGGCCTCGCTTCTGTGAGATGACTTCTGCTTCTGCGGACCTGCCTCATCAAGCCTCCTTTCACTTCTGCAATGCCCCTTCCGCATCTACAAACTCGCAGGTGCGGAAATTCCCTTCGCAACTGTGCAACTCCCTAGCTCACCCAAATACGCTTGTGCAATGACTCCTTAACTTCTGCGGTTGGGCACTTGCGACCAAATTCTTCGCAGGTGCGATCGCACTAGACCTGGTGCACTTCAGCAATCCTTCAATTCCAAGCATTGATCCATTAACCATCCGAAATCCATCCAAGGCCCCCGAGTCCTCAACCAAACATACTAATAAGTCCTAAAATATGATACGAACTTAGTCGAGGCCTCAAATCACATAAACCAACATCAAGAACACGAATCGTACCTCAATTCAAGCCTAACAAAAACTAAGAAATTCTAACTTCTACAATTGATATCAAAACCCATCAAATCACGTCCAGTTGACCTCAAATTTTGCACACAAGTCGTAAACGACACAACAGACCTATTCTAACTCTGGAACCAAAATACGAGCCCGGTAACCACAAAGTCAAATCTTGGTCAAACTCTCAATTTCCAAAACTTCTAATTTTCCAACTTTTGCCATTTCAAGCCTAAATCAACTATGGACCTCCAAATCACTATCCAGACACACTCCTAAGTCCAAAATCAACCAACGGAGTTATCGGAACCATCAAAACTCCATTCTGGAGCCATTTACAAACAAGTCAACATCTGATAAACATTTTCAACTTAAGCTTCTAACCTTGAGACAAAGTGTCTCGACTCATCCGAAACATCCCCGAAACCGAACCAAATACCACGGCAAGTCACCTAACAACAATTTAGCATAGAATAATCAGTAAATGGGGGAGCGGGGATACAAACCTCAAAACGACCGACCGGGTCGTTACATCCCCCCTCTTAAATAAATGTTCATCCTCGAATGGGTCTAGAATCATACATGGAGTCTCAAATAAGCATGGATATCTTCTCTGCATCTCCCGCTCAGTATCCCAAGTAGCCTCCTCAACTGGTTGACCTCCCCACTGTACCTTCACTGAAGTTATGTTCTTTGATCTCAACTTTCGAACATGCCGATCCAAAATGGCCACCGGCTCCACATCATAAGTCAAATCACCATCCAACTAAACTGTGATGAAGTCCAAAACATGAGACGAGTCTCCGACATACTTCTGGAGCATGGAAACATGAAATACTCGATGAACACTCGACAGACTAGGTGGCAAGGCAAGCTTGTAAGCCACATCTCCAATCCTCTGAAGCACCTCAAACGGCCCAATATACTGAGGGCTCAAATTTCCCTTCTTCCCGAACCTTATAACACCCTTCATGGGTAAAGCCTTAAGTAGTACCTTCTCCCCCACCATGCAAGAAACATCGCGAACCTTTCGGTTCGTATAACTCTTTTATCTAGACTGCGTCGTGAGAAGTCGATCCTGAATCAATTTAACCTTGTTCAAAGAATCCTGAACTAAGCCAGTACCCAATAGCCTAGGCCTAGCAAAAACCAACCTACCGGTGACCGATGTTGTCTCCCATACAAAGCCTCATTTGGAGCCATCTGAATGCTCGATTGGTAGCTGTTGTTGTAGGCAAAATATGCAAGTGGCAGAAACGGATCCCATGAACCACCAAAATCAATTACACAAGTAAAATAGCATATCCTCTAATATCTGAATATTGCAGTCGGACTGATCATCCATCTGAGGGTGAAATGCTATACTCAACTCAACCCGTGTGCCCAATTCTCGCTGAACTGCTCTCCTAAACGGTGATGTAAACTGCATGACCCAATCTGAAATTATGGACACTGGAACACTGTGAAGGCAAACAATCTCCCATATGTAGATCTCAGCCAATCGCTCTGAAGTATAAGTAGTCCCAACTGGAACGAAATGCGCGGACTTGATCAACCGATCTACAATCACCCAAATAGCATCAAACTTCCTCGAAGTCTGTGGGGGCCCAAATATAATATCCATGGTGATACACTCCCATTTCTACTCCGAAATCTAAAGCATGTGAAGCAATCGGCCCGGTATATGATGCAATCGATCTCTCACCGACAGGAATGAATGCAAGGCATCTACCACATTGTCCTTCCCGGGATGGTACAGAATGGTGATATCATAGTCCTTTAGCAGCTCCAACCACCTCTGTTGTCTCAAATTTAGATTCTTTTGTTTGAACAAGTGTTGGAGACTCTGGTGATCTGTAAATACCTCACAAGACACACCATAGAGAGAATTCCTCCAAATCTTCAATGCATGAACGATGGCCGCCAACTCCAAATCATGGACATGGTAGTTCTTCTCATTGGGCTTCAACTTACGCGAACATAAGAAATCACTCTACCCCCTGCATCAACACACACCTAATACCGAGTCGATAAGCATCACAATATAGTATAAGAGCCTGATACTGAAGACAAAACTAGAACTAGAGTTGCGGTCATGACAGTCTTGAGCTTCTAAAAGCTCTCCTCACACTCATCCAACAACCTGAATGGAGCACCCTTCAGGGTCCATTTGGTCAAAGGCATTGTAATAGACGAGAAACCCTCCACGAAGCGACAAAAATAACTGGCTACGTGAGAAAGCTTCGAATCTCGGTAGCTGAAGACGGTCTGGGCCAACTCTGGACCGCATCTATCTTCTTTGTATCCACCTCAATCCCCTCACTATACACCACGTGCCCCAAGAATGCCACCGAACTAAGCCAAAACTTACACTTAGAGAACTTGGCATAATGTTTCTCCTCCCTCAACCGTTGTAGTACAATCAGCAAATGTTGGGCATGCATCTCCTGGCTACGTGAGTACACCAAGATATCATCAATGAATACTATGACAAACGAATCAAGTTATGGTTGAAATACACTGTTCATCAGATGCATGAATGTTGCTGGGGCGTTGGTCATCCCAAAAGACATCACAAGGAACTCATAGTGACCATAGTGGGTCCTGAATGTCGTCTTTAGAATATCCAAGTCCCGAATCTTCAACTGGTGATACCCATACCTCAAACCGATCATAGAGAACACCCTTGCTCCCTGAAGCTGGTCAAATAGATCATCAATGCGCGGCAAAGGATACTTGTTCTTGATTGTAACTTTGTTCAACTGCATATAGTTGATGCACATCCGCGTAGTACCATCCTTCTTCTTCACAAATAGAACTAATGCAACCCAAGGTGACATACTAGGCCTAATAAACCTCTTATCAAGAAGTTCCTGAAGCTTCTCTTTCCTTCCTTTAACTATGCCGGTGCCATATGATACGGAGGAATAGAAATGGGCAGAGTGCCCGGCACCAAGTCAATACCGAAATCAATATCCCTAACGGGTGTCATGCCTGGAAGGTCTGCAGGAAACACATCTGAAAAGTCTCACACTACCAGAACAAAATCAATAGGGGTATCAACACCAACGTCCCTCACAAAAGCCAAATATGACAGACACCCCTTCCCAACCATCCGTTGGCCTTCAAATAAAAAATCACTCTATTGGGAACATAATCTAGAGAACCTCTCCACTCAATCATTGGCAACCCCGGCATCGCCAATGTCACAGTCTTAGCATGGCAATCAAGAATAACATGACATGTAGACAGCCAGTACATACCCAAAATCACGTCGAAGTCAACCATACTAAGAAATAAGATATCAACTCTAGTTTCCAATCCCCCAATAGTCACTATACATGACCAATAAACACGGTCCACAATAATAGTATCGTCCACCGGCGTAGATACATGAACAAGTGAAACTAAGAACTCACGGGGCATATCCAAATAACGAGTAAAATAGGATGATACATAGGAATAAGTAGAACCAGAGTCAAATAATGTGGAAGCATCCCTGTGGCACACTAAGACAATACTTGTGATAACTATATCTGAAGAAACGACATCTAGCCTGGCAATAGCATAGAATCGAGCTTGATCGGCCTCCACTTCTAGGTCGACCTCTAGTTTCATGGGCTCCACCTCGAGCTGGCTGAGCGGGTGGTGTAACTGCTGGTGCTGGTATCATCGACCAAGAACTCTATTGTGGAATCCCACTTAACAACCTAGGGCAATTCCTCTTGAGATGACTCAGGTCCCCGCACTCGAAACAACCCCTTCTCTAATGGATTTGTTGCTCCAAATAACTCGAGGAGATGCCTCTAGAAACCTGAGCAGACAAGGCATGGCGAGAAACCTACACTGAATGATGATTGGAACGAACGAGCACTATAAGAATCGTGGATAACTGATGCACCACGATGAGTTGGACGAGCCGTCTGAGCGGGCCTATAAGGATGACCCCTGTTGTGGCGGGACTAACAACCAGAAGAAACACCGCTTAACTCACCCGAACCCTATTTGCCTCCCTCTCCTCACGCTACTAGCTATGACCCAACTCCAGCCATCGAGAAATATCTACCACCTCGTCGAACCTAGCACCTAATACACTCTCCCGAGTCATAACAAAACACAATTGATAGGTGATGCAATCAATGAACCTCCTAATCCTCTGCCTCTCAATGGGAACCAACCAAACTACGTGACGAGCCAACTTTGAAAACCTCATCTCATACTGGGTCACATACATGCCCTCCTGACGTATCTGCTCGAACTGCCTGTGCAGCTCCTCACTACGGGTTTGTGGCACAAACTTCTCCAAGAAGAGAACGAAACTCAAGCCATGAAAGTAGTGCTGCACCGATTGGCCTGCTCCTCTCATAAGTCTTCCACCATCTGAAAGCTGCCCAGTCAACTGAAAAGTAGTAAATGAAACCCCACTAGTCTCCAGAATACCCGCCATGCGAAGAATCCGCTGGCACCTATCCAGAAAGTCTTGAGCATCCTCTGACTTAGCCTCACTCAGTGATGGAGGCTGCAGCCTCCCAAATCTCTCTAGTCTCTTCTGATTCTCATCACTCATAACGGGACCCACCTAGGCCGAAGTAACTGCAACCGGCTAGGATGGTAGTACTCCCGGTGTTTGAAGTCCCTGCACTACCTGCTCTTAAGTATGGGCGGCAAGAGTCTAAGTACCTCCCCCGGCTTGAGAAGTGGTTGGTGCAGTATGAACAGAGACCGCCTGAGCAAGGCTAGTGCAAAACGTCAATATCTGGGCCAAAGCCTTCTGAAGACCTGGAATCACAATAGGCACGACTGGTGCCTGAGCTGGTTGCACCGGCTCAACCACATCTGGAACCTTCTCCTGAGCTGGAGAAACTGATTGGTCTGCAGGTGCTACTCTAGTTGTTGTACGAGTTGTACCTCGGTCTCGGCCTCTCGTGGTCCTAACTGGTGGTACTGGTGACCGTCTGCTCGATCTGGTAGAACATGTCCTCACCATCTATGAGAGAATAGAATAACATAAATTTAGTTTCCAGAATCAACAAGTTCGCACGACAAGAATACAAAAATGTGAAGTGTTCCTAAGGGTTCTATAGACTCCCGAAGATAAGTACAAACGTCTCTGTACCGATCCACAAGACTTACTAAACCTGCTCATGACTCGTGAGACCTATCTAACCTAGGCTCGAATACAAACTTGTCACGACCCAAAAATTGACATGTTGTGATGGCGCCTATCATGATACTAGGCAAGTCAACAACTCACACATACCAACACTTTCGATTTAAAAGTATACTAAAACAGGTTTAAATAAGTGAAAATCTCATAAAACTGGATGGAAACGCCTCAACTCATTACAAAAGTTTTTCCCAAACCTTGGGTGCCACTGACTACATGAACATCTATACAGTAACAGAGTCTAATACACTGTCTAAGAAAGTGGAACAGAATAATCAAAAACTGAGAGATAGAGGAGGAGAGTCAAGGTCCAAGGACGCCAAAGCAGCTATCTCGACAATCTCTGAACAGGTAAAACTCCACGATCAACAACCACCGTGCTTGGAAATGTCTGGATCTACACACGAGGTGCAGGGTCTAGTTTGAGTACAACCAATAATATCAATACTGGATCCGCACGGACAACTCACATGCTGAACGGACAACTCATGTGCCAATAAAATTATCTGCTCGTCATAGCCGCAGGCCCTGTCCAAACATATTATACATAAGCAATAGAGCAAGCATACAGATATATGATGAATGAAATAAGATTCTCATGTCCCTGAACTGGTGTAAATGACATGCTAAAGTGTAGGCATGTGCAAAGTGTGCAATCGTAGCTCAAACCGGCAATTTCATCAATGCAAATCATTTATCAAGTTTGTTCGGGGTTATACCTCTAAGTAGCCTCATCATGGCTCAATTAGATCACATAAAATGTTACAACATATAAGATATCAAAGCTTAAATCTTAACAATTAGTTATAGGCTTATAAGAGCCCGAGCACAACCCAAACATAAATATACAGTTCCGGTGCTCGCACATGGGCTCATCTCCATGCATGTGCGCACCTAAAAGCACGTGGCTATCACAACAATTCGGACAACTGGTGCCTTAACCGAGTTTAAATACGATAATTACCTCAAGCTAATCGAATCACTCCGCTAGCAAGCCCTTGCCTCGCGAATCGGCCTCAGAACACCTCGAATCTAGCCACAAATATTCGATACAATCAACTCAAACTGTGGGAATCAATTCCATATGAAAATGCTAATTTCTTAATCAAAAGTCAAAAAGTCAACTCAAAAGTCAACCCCAGGCTCACATCTCAGAATCCAATAAAAGTCATAAAATCCGAAAGCTCATCCTACCACGAGTCCAACCAGATCAAATTTACCAAATTCTGATACCAAATCGTCACTCAAATTCCCCAAATTTAACTCTCCAATCCTTAGCCTAGAACTCCCAAAATTCCACCTCATAAACACACAATCTAGGTGGGACATTCAATGGGGAAACAACATTATTGAATAAAACTGATCAAGAGTGACTTACCTCAAGAAACCCCTCGAAAATCCTCTCAAAAATCGCTTTAGTGCGAGCTTGAAATGTCCAAATGATTAAAATCACGAAATCCTCGAGTTTTAAGCACTACCCAGCCCTTTTCGCTTTGTGGATCATTTAACTGCACCTGCGGTGCCGCTTTTGCGGTCAAAGCTACACATCTGCTGGTTATAGTGGATACTGGCCTTGAACACATGCAGCTACTGATCCACACCTACGGCCTCGCTTCTGCAAAAAGACTTCCGTTTTTGCGGACCTGCCTCACCAGCCTTCCTTTCGCTTCTGCCAATGCCCCATCCATATTTGCAAACCCGCAGGTGCGGAAATTCCATTCGCACCTGCGCAACTCCCCAGCTAAAATTAAAATCTTCTCCTGCGATGACTCCTTCACTTCTGCCCAAATTCTTTGCAGGTGCGATCGCACCAGACCTGCTGCACTTCAGCAATCCTTCAATTCCAAGCTTTGATCTGTTAACCATCCAAATTCCACCCGAGGACCCTGTGACCTCAAACAAACATACCAAAAAGTCCTAAAACAAGATACAAACTTAGTTGAGGCCTTAAATCAGATGAACCAACATCGAAAACATGAATCTCACCTCAATTAAAGCCTAACGAAAAGTAAGAAATCCCAACTTCTACAATCGATGTTGAAGCCTACTAAATCATGTCTGATTGCCCTCAAATTTTGCACACAAGTCGTAAATGACTCAACGGACCTATTCCAACTCCTGGAACAAAAATCTGAGCCCGGTAACCACAAAGTCAACTCTTGGTCAAACTTCTGAATTTCTAAAACTTCTAATTTTCCAACTTGCGCCATTTCAAGCCTAAATTACCTAAAGACTTCTAAATCACTATCCGAAAACGCTCCTAAGTCCAAAACCACCCAACAGAGCTATCAGAACCATTAAAACTCCATTACGGATCCATTTATACATAAGTCAACATCCAGTCAATATTTTCAACTTAAGCTTCCAACCTTGAGGCTAAGTGTCTCAACTCATTTTGAAACATCCCCGGAACCAAACCAACTACCCCGGCAAGTCACCTAACAACAATTTAGAATAGAATGCATAGTAAATGGGGGAACGGGGCTACAACACTCAAAACGACCGTCCAAATTATTACAATTTTATGTGTAGGAGCACTTGGATATGAAGGGGAAAAAAGTTGCACGAAATGGTACATCAAACTACAAAATAGAGCAATACAATAAGACAGTGCAAGGCCATGAAAAGTCACAGCCTTAGACGTTCCAAGATCATGAAAAGTCATAACCTTAGACAGTACAAGGCTTTGCCCAAGGCATCAACATTGGCGCCTTTGATGGCATCTTACATTGTATGTTGGTGCCTCTAATGGCGCCTTGGAATTGTAGTTTGGCGCCTCTGACGATGCCCAGTGCCGACGATGCTTATCCGAGCCACTATTATTTCCTCATTGATTTTGGACGTGTAGACTTTAGCCCTACCATATAAATACCTCTTAAAGTTAGTTTTTAGGGGGTTCGACATTATTGGAGAGGCAAAAGGCTACATAACACTCTGAAGCATAAATCACAAGAGTTTTTTTCTTTATTCTTCTTTAATTTGTAGTTTAATACTTTTGAATATTACTATGATTGTTTATACAATTATGAGTAGCTACTCTCTCATCTAGAGTTTGATGGAACCTATGGAATGATGATTTTTCACTGCATTTAATATAAATTTGTTGTCGATCTTTCTCTACTTGTTCGACTAAGTTTTCTTTGTTGTTGATGGAAGAATTCTCAATTAACTGTGCCTATTTAGTATGTATTGCTTGAAAGAAGGTATGCATTTAAGTAGCCACTGAACAACATCACTCCTAATATATTTGAGAAATCAATACGGAGGATTTAAAGGCGGGATTAGAAATGTGGAAACCTTGGTGCGATCGTAGTGAGCGATGAATTAGTGCCAGCTAGCGTAGTTCAAAAGAATATATCTAGTAAATTATGGTAGTTGCTCGAAAGAGAACTATGACACCCAAGTTCTCACGATCGGTAGAGAATACTTAAGGCGAATTTATAAGAAACTAGAAGGGGAGATTCCGACAATTGAGAAAATCATAACCCTAAACTTTTTCAATGTTGTTTACACATTTACTCTGTTAGTTATAATTTACATCATTAATTATTTTTCTTTTAATTAGTAAACACTCAACTCATTAGTCAATATTTCTGAAAGTTGATTAATTGAATTCTTGCCTGACTAGTGATTAGGATTAATAGGTTAATACCCTATGTTATTCGATGCCGGACTTGTAAACTGGATAATATTTGCAATGACCGCTAAGTCCTTTTTATAAGGCATAGTTGAGCGTGACAATTAACATACTTGTCCTTGATTATACTAGCAATTACACAAGAAGTAGCTTGTCGTTGTGTTAAGTATCGTTCACCATAGCCGCATGAGTGATTTTATGGTAACTTCTCACCTTGAATATGTTTGCCTTGTATACGGCAGAAGAGTTGAAACTCTAATTACAATTATCATCAACACACATAAAGTGATACCTAGGATTAAAGAACATTCAAGTTCTAAATACACTTATATGCAAATACATAACTAAATATATACTAATTAAACACCTCTATACAAATATATACTAATTTACACACGCGCGCACACATACACATTTATACATATATAGAACAAAATATACAATTAGTGGCATACCTTGCTGCACTTGATGTCTTCACCTTGAATTGGGACTTCTCGCGCACAACCTTTTTATCATACTAACAATTGCCTTCTTATATTTATAAACTTGATCCTCCTCAACCACTTTGTTTAACATATTATCTATTATACCATAATTGGCGTTTTCAATAACTTATTATCATGTATATTCTCAACGCTATCAACTGTGGATGCATCTTCAATATCATTTACACGCGTCTTTATCTATACAACACAAATTTTTAATAATCAAACAATTATCATAATCTCATTCGTAATCACATACAATGGGTACTTGGTGAGGTCCAAATTTCTTTTTTAATTCAATATATACCCGGACACCGCTATTATTGTAAGTTAGGATAGACGGAAAATCATCATTTGAAAGAAACTTAATTTTAATGTATTAACTCAGAATCAACTCTAATTAGGTTTGAACTTGCTTCAACTAAATTGTTGAAGCTGAAAGTAGACTCGATAACTACCCAATTAGCAACAAAATTGACAAAGTAATTGACATTATCTCATCCACTACTATGAAAAAGGTATATAGCTCCATTGAAAATAAAGTTAAAATCACAAACTGCAGCAAAAGAGGGGCAAAAATCGGGAATCGTAGCAAAACGTTCGTATTTTCTTAATTTTTCTCTGGCAAATCATGACTAATTGAAGCAAAAATAATCAATTTTCATGTTTGATTTATGTTATTTTGAGCTTAAGGAAGAAGAAATTCTAGGTTTCTTGACTTATATTGGGTGTGAAATAGCTTTTTGTAGGTGGAATATGTTGGTATAAAAACTTGGGAAAGAAGGATGGAAAGAAGTAGAGAAAACCTCGCTTCAGATTTTTCAGAATTAATAAAACCCGAAAAATGTCCCTTTTTTAGATATGAGCCTATTATTTTTGGGTTGCATATTTGGAAACTTTTATGGGCCATTAAATTTCAAGGTAGGGTGCTGAGTTGTTTTTAGATGTATTATCACTTTTAACCTGCGGCAGAAATTATTTATATCTGGTAGCCAAAAAAGTATATAAAATTTGTGTAATTTTGTATATAACATACATAATATGTGTGTGTATATATATATATACAAAAATATATATATTTTATACATTTTTCGGCTATTATTTTTACAGCGGTTATACAATGTCATATTTTCTTGTTTTTATGTGAAATATTCTCTCTATTTGACCGCCAATTAGTTCATACACTTGGCTTTGTTCCACCCATTTAAAATACAAATAAAAAAAATATGAGCCAAGTAATTTTTAGTCCGCTATAAAATAAATTGTGTTAAGAAACTAAGCTCAAAGTAACAATATAAAATAAGGAAAAACAACTAAGAGATATAGAGAGGAGAGATTCTTATTGCTTCCATGCATTCAAGTGTATACAATATCACTTCATCCTCTATTTATAGTACTACATAGAGGTATACAAAAGGATTTCATAAATATGACATTAAATATTTGAGATCATGGAGGAAGATCATGGGGAGGTTATGGAGGTATGGGAGTTACAACCATAATGGTAAAGAATACGGGAGGTTAATGGAGAAGATTAGTGGGAGTAACTTCTTTAGGAGTTATAGACATCCATTAATATAATTATAATATTTCATACACTCCCCCTTGGATGTCTATAGATAATGTGCCTCGTTAAAACCTTACTAAGAAATAACCTTGTAGGAAAAAATCTTAGTGAAGGAAAAAGAGTACACATATCTTATAATACGCATTACTTGTTGCCTCATTAAAAACCTTGCAAGGAAAACCCAGTGGGATAAAACCTTAGCCAAAGGAAAAGAGTACAACGCGTATTTGTCTCCCCCTGATAAAAATATAACTTTATTTTTCGGAGACGACGAATTCCAAGCTTGTATAACAACATCTATAATGTTGAGATAGTAAATACCTTAGTGAATTATTCCGCCAAATTATCACTTGAACGAATTTGTTGAACATCTATTTCATCATTCTGTTGAAGATTGTGTCTAACAAAGAACTTTGATGAAATATATGATTTATTGTGTCTCCTTCAGTATATCCTTTTTTCAATTGAGATAAACAAATATCATCGCCTTCACTATTATTGGAATCTTCTCTTCAAGGAAAAGTCACACATCTGTTGTGTGTTGAGTCACTTGCTTTATCAGTTGCTGGTATATTGACATGATTTGGATAAGTATCAACAATTGATTGCCTTGTGAAATAATAATATGGCAGTACTCTCACATACAAATAGATTGTTTGAAGAACGAACCTCAAAAAATGCATGCATTTGCATAACCAACAAAATCTTGACACTATTTGTTAGGAAAAAAAAAATTACCTCAATGTTTCCTTTTGCAATATAATACTAATAGTATTCCAATATATATATATATATATATATATAAAAGAGTGAAAAAGAATGCTGACTTGGCACCTCTCTTAGACAAGAATTGCTATTTATCTTCTTTTTTTCTCATTTTTTGTCATTTGTTAGGTTTTCTCCTTATTTTGGAACAATTATTCAATTAATAGCGAGCAATCTTTTGGTTCTTGAAAAATAACTGTCAAAGAATTTGAAACTGTCAAGTGTATTGATAATTTGAAACTGCTCAAACTAAATTCTCTTAATAACACCATTCTCTCTTCCGCTTCTATGATTTCTTCTCAAAAGAATGTAACAGTTAATCCCAAGTTGTTATTTATCTGATGAAATACAAGCTTACAACCGTGTAGTTGAACGTCTTCCAAATGCTTGTGTTTATATGTAAACCCCCTCCAAATGCCTTGTGTTCATATGTTATTTTACTGAGTTTTACAATAATAAGATATTCTTTACTGAGATTCTTGGGTAGTTTACTATTCCACTTTATTCTTATCATGGTTTGGGATATTTCTTTGTTAAAAGCTATAGGGTGGAATATATATATATATTCCATACATATGTGACTTGAAAAGAAAGTTAAAGAGGAAGAGCTATGCGGAAAATATCGAAGTATAGTCTTTTTTTTAGAAAAGTGATGAAGCCTATTTCACAACTTTCATTAATGATCTTTAATTTTGAAGTCTTTAGGTTTATGGTGTATATAAGTTGAAGTAGCTGTGATTTTGTTCAAATAATACTCAATTGAGATTCTGATATTCATTTTTTAAAATATATTTTTCTATAGCAAATAACTTTGAATAGTGGTTTGAATTATTCATTTTCTTCTTTAGATAAAAAAGTAAGTTTGGTAATATTTTGACTAGGTACAATTTTTTTTTAAACTATAATAAGTATAAAATATATTTTTTGAGACGGTATGAGCTTTTGAGAAGGGTAGATTATAGATATATTTTTGCTACCTTTAGGTTTAGGCTTTTTGTAGTTTAAAACCAGTAATACTAGGAGAACGTGTTAGTCTATAAACTGAAGCAGTTAAATATTTTTATTTGTAATAATAGGTGATTGAGAAGTTAGTAAAAAAAAAAAAAGCAATCCCACAGTCTTACTTACATCAAGGCTCCCCATCTAATTGAGAAGTTAGTGGTGCCCATAATTAACCGTCAAACAATAGTTATTTTTCTACTTCTAGGATTTACAAAACAAAAGTTTTGGTTCCTGTTCTTATTTGTTATTACTAGATTCTTTTTTAAAAAGTATGTTTTTTTAAATGTTCCTGTGAAGTATGAATACTTGGTAAAATTATGTTCCCTAACTTGTATCATTATCTCTAATTTGATGTTGTAATTACTTTATTACATGTATTTCTCATCACATATGCTTTAAATGGGAATAATGCAATAGAGCTATTCGGCATAACAGTTTTATAACCCATGTTGCATGGGTAAGAGCAGGAGGTATTCCTATCATATTTTATTGCTAATCAAAAGTAAGCATTTTATTTATATAGATTTCACCCTCTCAATATACAATTAATAATAATTTAAATATTTTTATTTGTATACCTTAGTAGATTTAAGATTTTAAGTAACTTTTATTTTATTTTATTTTTTATTTTTATAATTAGACGTTGAACTTTCTTAATTAGATAAAACTTTAAATAACCTTAATTGGTGTTATATAATTAATTAACTATACATTACGTAGATTATTAACCAAATTTATAAATTATACCAAATGTATGTTATTTATTAATGTTTTAAGGATCCCGCGCAAAGCGCGGGCAAATTTACTAGTATCTTCATATAGGAATAAAACTATATCTCACTAGCATATTGTTATACTCATGGTTCTAGCGAGATATATAGTTCACCAATTGTAATAGATACAAAAATATATCATGTACGCCATGGTTTCTTCAATCCACATAAAGATTTTGTTGAAGCTTTATTTAATAATTTTTTTGGGAACCTTAATATGCTTCAGAACAATTTAAATCCTTCAATGATTTTTATATACGCATATCAAATTTATCAGGTATTGTCAAACTAAAATCTGAAAGTAATTGTATCCACCACAAGGGAACATGTTTCCATATAATCAACGCCAAGACATTTACATAAAATCTTGTGTCGCCCCACTGGCTTTATACTTTCAGGTGTTGGGACTATCAATCCAAAACTTCACGTTTTCCAAGTGAAGTCAATCTTGATTGCGTATTTTTCATTGACCAATCATTTTTCTGTCCAAATTCCATGACAAATTTGAGCTCAAGATCCTCGTCAATATTAAAAATATTGATGGCTACATTATATCAACAATATCATCGATGATCATGTTATATCGGTTCCTTCATCACACAATAAAGACATAACTTATCGAGATCTCATTATTTTCAGGTACCTGAGCCTCTCCCGTGAGGTCTTATAAAGTGTTATGCCATGGTGCTTTTATAAAGCACTTGCCTCTTTATTATGACTGTGATGACCCAAAAGGTCATCCCGTATATTTCTAGCTAAATCCATGTTCCGAGATCGTGAAAACCTCCTTCTATCTCATCTCGATTTATGTGCGCATCCCGGGCATGTAGCCGGGAAGTCATTATGTGAAAAAACTGATAAAAATGATAATTTTGAGCTGAAATTTGAATAAAGTTGACTTTGGTCAACATTTTTGGTAAAGGGACCCGGACCCGTGATTTGACGGTCCCGGAGGGTCCGAGGGAAAATATGGGACTTGGGCGTATGACCGGAATCGAATTTCGAGGTCCCAAGTCCGATAAATGAATTTTTAAAAGAAATTGTTTTTTCTAAAAGTATAAGAGATTTTTGAAAGAGTAATTATATGTGAAACTTATGGTATCGTGCCTGTATTATGGTTCCGGAGCCCGGTACAGGTTCGATATAATATATATGTTATGTCTGTAATGTTTGGAAAGAAACGGAATTACTTTGACGTGATTCGGACCTTAAATGCAAATTTTGAAGTCTAAAGGAGTTTTAGAAATTTTCATTGATTTTGGGGTTTAATTCAATGTTTATGATGTTATTTTGGTGATTTGATTACGCGAATAAGTCTGTAGGATGTTTTTGAGGTTGTGTGCATATTTGGTTTGGAGCTCCGAGGGCTCGGGTTAGTTTCGGGTAAGTCCCGGGATGTATTAGGCTTAAAACAGGGTTGTTGCAGGTTCAGAGAAGTGCAGATCTCTGAACCCGCCAGTGCGGCTCACACTGATTTTGTGCTGCCGCGGAAAGAGCCTTTGCGGCCGCACTCGATTTTGTGTGGTCCGCGGTGAGGAGCAGGTTCACTGGCCTGACTTCGGAGGCTTATATCTTTTTATCTACAAGAAATTTTGGGATGATTCAAAAACTAAAGTTGTAGCACTTTGTGTCTAGTTTGCAGAAATATAATGAAATTCCAATTTGGACATCTGTAGAGAAAGTTATGGCCAAAATACTAAAGCATGTCACTGCAGCCAATTTGCTCTTTGTGCGACCGCACTCCCTTTTTGTGCGGTCCGCAGTGGGAGTCTGAGAGGGGTATATTTAAATGGGATTTTCAGTTATTTTTCATTTTTCAAGACCCTAAAAAGGTAAGAGGCGATTTTCCGAATACTCTTTCTTCTCCAAAATATTAATAAGTGATTTCTAACTCATTTTCTTTACTCCTTAACTTCTTTTTACAAGATTTCATCCTAGAATCTAGGGTTTTCGTAGTGGAATAGGGAATTTTGGGTAAAACCTAAGAATATTGAAATTTGGGAATTTAGACCTCAAATTGAGGTCGGATTCCAAAACTATTTATATATCCGGGCTCGGCGGTGAATGGGTAATCGGGTTTTGGTCCGAATTTCGGGTTTGGACCGAGCGGGCCCGGGGTCGATTTTTTACTTTTGGGGGAAAACTTTAGAAAACTCATTTCCATGCATTAGAATTGATTCATTTAGCATTTATTGATATAATTAAGTAACTTGTGGCTAGATACAAACGAGTTGGTGGTGGAATCAAGAGGTAAAGTGGTAGTTGAGGCTTGAATTTTGATCGTGGAAGTCAAGGTAAGTATCTTTCCTAACCTTGTGTGGGGGAACTACCACTTAGGATTGAGTCTTCCTTGTTGGTTGTATCCCGTGTGTGCGAGGTGACGAGTGTGTACACGGACTTATTTGCAAATAGATTGGCCTTTTAGGATCTGTAGGTTCTTGTAGCACTTGTGTATGAATTGTAATTGTTACATTTGAGTCCTTAATTGTTAATTTCATCCTTTCGTGCTTAAATTAGAATTTCTTGCTTTTGGATTCCTTCGTTGACTATTTGATCTTAATTGACTTAACTGATTATTTTACCGCTCCTATCATCATGCTATATTTTCTTCCTACACTGCCTAATTGACTATAATTAGTGTCATCCAGCCCTATAGTTGTTTAGCGGTAGTTGGAACATCCATTCCTTGGTGTTAAGCATGCCCGTGAGTCTTACATTGTGAATTATATGATTTTTCCCTTAAGTGCTACTTAGGTCTAGCTGATAAACATTTATGTTGTTGATATTTCCTTGATGTTGCCTATTACTGGGCCTTTGTTTAAGCTGAGTTTTATACCGTAAAGTTAATTATTTAGCTGAGATTGGTTATAGTTGTTTCCCTTGCCGGGATCGTGTGGTTTCTCTTATTATTCCTGTTGTTGATGATGTTGTTTGCCTTGTTGACTCCCTTGCCGGGATGTTATGGTTACTATTATTGTTTATGTTATTAATGTTATTGTTTGTATTGTTGACTCCCTTGCCGGGATGTTGTGATTTATGGTTCATATTGTTGATTTTCCTTGCCAAATTGTTGTTCTTGATATTGTTTGGGTGAGGAAGAGTGTAAAGCACGAAGGGTCATGCCGTGTATTTATTTATTTATTGTGAGGAAGAGTGTAAAGCACGAAGGGTCATGCCGTGTATTTATTTATTTATTTATTGTGAGGAAGAGTGTAAAGCACGAAGGGTGATGTCGTGTATTTATTTATTTATTTATTTATTGTGAGAATGAGAGTATAAAAGCACGAAGGGTAATGTCGTGCAATGTTATGATATTAAAGCACGAAGGATAATGACGTGTCGTTTCTATTTATTTATCGTGAGGATGAGAGTAAAAGCACGAAGGGTGATGCCATGCACTTGTTTTGGTGAGGATGAGAGTAAAAGCACGAAGGGTGATGTCGTGCACTTATTTTGGTGAGGATGAGAGTAAAAGCACGAAGCGTGATGTCGTGCACTTGTCTTTGCATTTTATTCCGTTGTTCTAAATTTGGATATTCCTACTGATCTCTTACTGCATTTGTTGACAAGATTTGATATTCCTCTTGTATTGCATGGCAATTTCTGAGTTACGGACTGGGTTCCAGTAGATAAATCTTGAGGAGATTTTGATCAAGAGATTTTATTGAAAAGTATTATAGAAAGAGTAATGGTTTCGAAGGGGATTATGTCTAAAGAATTTTTATTTTGAAAGTATACTTGAAAAGCAATTGTCCTGCAGAAAATGATATTTGGAAGTCATTTATTGGTAAAGTATATTTGGAAATTACATATTTTGAAAGAAACTATGTTCTGAGTATTTCTCTTTATTAAAGGTACATATATATACATTTAGAGAAAGTATGTTTCAAAGGAGATCTTTCTTTACTAAAATGATTATATCTTCAAAGTTTTCAATATGAACTGCTGTTTTAAAGGGTTCCATCAGTTTATTGATTTTAGCGGCTAAGGCCTGATGTGAATAAACTGATGCAGAGTCGAGTTCTAGAGTTTTCTATGTGTTGTGGTTTTCTTTCGTGTTTGCTTGTTTTGATGCCCATCTTTCTGTGTGTTTTTATTCTGTTCCGTTGGTTAATTTATGTAATTTCCTTCCGCATTATATTGTCATTTTTGTAAATTACTCTATGAAGTCTTAGATAGATGTAGTGTTCGGTTATTTCTGTATTCGTGTCAGTTTATTTTGTTAGACCAGTGGTGTCTTGACTAGTCCTCGTCACTACTCCACCGAAGTTAGTCTTGATACTTACTGGGCACCGCTGTAGTGTGTTTATACTACACTTCTGTACATTTTTGTGTGCAGATCCAGGTATATACATTGTTAGTAGCTGAGTGGATCGTTGTCGAGGAGACTCAGATAACCTGCTGGTGCGTTCGCAAGCTTCAGAGTCACCTTCATACCAGTAGTATTCATATACTGTTGTATTTATTTCCCAACAGTTATACTTAGAAGTTGTAGAAGATTCCTAGAGCTTATGACTTGTATTACCGGTTTTGGAAACATTGTAATTCTGTCAAGATTTCCATATCGAGACTGTTAGATTTCTTGTATTATTGTTGTTATATCTCTGAATGTTAGGCTTACCTAGTCCCTAAGACTAGGTGCCATCACGATAGCCAACAGACGGAAATTTGGGTCGTGACAATGACCATCTTGAACATTTGTTCCTTTCCTTCTTCAAGGAGATATATCTTTGGAACCGATTAGTCTATTACGCTTTATACGTACCATAAACTCTGTCTATCATGGACGTTATTCTATTTGGAGCATTAGCAGCTGAAATATGACATTTAGCTGGGTCATCAAATGCTCCTGACAATATTTTACAAATAAATTATCACTTGAACTTCAAGTTCACATTTTCTTGTACGAGGATCTAAATGTATTCATAATAGTTCATTCCACGTATCAGTTTTTCAGCTGCCCATTTTCTCCCCCTGATGTTGGGATCACCAACACATATCACAACCTTCTTACCCATCTTTGTGCATTGTGGTAGGATAATTAAATCATATAGCACATCTATATTTCTAGATAAAACTTATTTGGTTCCTGACCCTGAACCAATTGTGATACGGAGAATTTATCATAACTTGGCTAGATGTGTACAAGTGTTGTTGTATGTCAAATAATACATCTCATAACCAATGATTTAGATATAATTGGAGGCATACAATTTCTGCTAAACCAAGTTGGATTTAAACCAGCATTATCAAGATAAATTATCATAGTTTATATTCAGGAATTGTGCTCTAATAATTTGAGCAATCAACGTTGCAAAATTCACAATGCAAGTTGACAACAAACGCACATGTGACCATACAATAGATGCATCTTTTAAAATCATATAATAATAAACGGTCCACATGGCAGGTGATTGGTCCGATAAATATATATATATATATATCTCACCTTTTATTCGTTCCAAATTTTAAGGGATTAAATCCCAACCTTAACTGGCATATCATGAGAATAAGCAACAAGAGAATTCTTGAAAAACCTTCTATTTCTTCATTATATGCCAATGTGAATTTTCAATTAATTTTCGCATCATAATTGAACGGGGATGGCCAACCGGTCATGCCAACCAATTTGTTACAGTAAACTTTTAGTTTACTTGTGGCATGTGATTCCATCATCATGCTTATACTTGTGTAGTATAAATAGAAGAAAAATCGGGTAACCTTTTATATTTACCCAGTATGATTATAGCAATATGAAGATATTCAATCTTCCTTTGTCTAAATATGCCAACCACTTTGGACAATACATTTTAAACTCAAAAGGTTTCTTTTGAGACTTGCTACAATATTAGTTTCAAGAACAATTTCATTAATCCTGGTAGTTACAAATTCGCTCTTCCGAAGCTCTTAATTGATTTTGTACTACAAGATTTTTTTGTCACACCATCCATATGGTGAGTATCTCCTTCACGGAAAAAATCATATCATAATAATTGTCATGGTCGAAGTCATCATAAGCAAAACCATTTCTTGCTTTAAGTTTGGCTTTTATAACTTTTTATAAGGCATGTCATAATATTTTTGGCATACCACATGTACGCGACCAATGACATATTCATGTAACCACATTGTAATAATAATCTTTATTTCTCTCAAACCTCCCTTAGAGGTGAGTTGTGGTATTTATAAAACCATGCACAAGCACATTCTTATGCATAATTTATATCACATGTATATTTTCACATTCACTTTTTGGGAATGATTTGCATTTGAAATGCTTGTCACAAGTCGCATTCTTTCAAAAAATAGAATATAATCGTCTGAGCGTGCCTCATATTTACAGACTATATTGATACACAAATCCTTCACCTTTGAAGGATTATTTTGAGAATTCTTATTGTTCTCCTTTTTACATTTACCATAATGATGACTATATTATTTTGGTCTTTGGCAAACCCACGTTCATTGGTCAATCACTTGTCTTTCATTTAGACTTATTATGCACCGCTATCACATTCACTTGAAGAATGGAGCAAATCAAGTGGGACAAACTTCATGCCCTTTTCATAAAATAACATTAGATTTCATTATTCATCATTATATCACCAATAAGGTGCATTGGTACTCAATCTCAATGCATTACTCATATAAAGTCATGTTAGACCATAATGCGTTGAAACTCGAATCCAACGTCTTTTCATCAATATAGTGCGTTGGGACTTGAACCCACCGTCTTAACCTCAATCAATGGCATCATTACATCCAGTCATCATAAGACTTTAAAATATTACCACTTCCAAAGGTTACAAGTGAAAACTCATCTAGTGATAAATAAAATTTAATAGTATCTGCATCACCTTATCACATATTTTAATTTGATGCAAAAAATAAACTATATTATTAGAAGATCTAGAAAGTCAATTAGTGGTAAGTCATACAATCACATATCTCAACCAGTATAAAAGCACATCGCATATTGTGGCTCCTCAAAGTTATTATTTTTAAATATAATTCTTGAAGAAGTAATCAACTTAGATTGATGATATGTGCATCTAATTAGTTAGTATGGACCATGATTAACTATTATCATCTTTAATGTGTCTAAAGAAAAATATTAATTAGATGTATATATTTTTGCTGCCAAAATAGAAGTAATCATTTTTCCAAATTGACCACACAAAAGAATTATAAGTGCACCTAAAGAATATAAATTTTTTAATATCATAAAAACAATACCTGCATAGTAACTTTCTAATATCAATTATTTTTTCCCTAACTTTAATGAAAGTTCACGTTGATATTTTTCACGAACAACTACATGATCAAATATAAAGGGAATAAAACTATTTTAACAACAACAACAACTACCCAGTAAAGTTCCACAAAGTGGGGTATGGGAGGGTAATGCGTACGCAGACCTTACCCCTACCCCAATAGGGCAGAGAGGTTGTTTCCAATAGACCCTCGGCACAGGAAATAAAAATAAGAAAAAAAAAAGACAATTCATTAGTAACTTCAGCAGAAATTGTTGAAATAGTAACATAAGCATAAAAATCATAAAATAAATTACATGCAATAATATTAGCCAGAATGTCACGCCCCAAAACCAAGGGACACGACCGGCACTCAACCGGGTAGTCCCAGTCAAGCGGACCTGGATTCCTTTTTCCCTCCCACGTATTACCCCGAAGTTTCCGTTGTGCATTATTCAATTATAATTAAGACGCATTCTTACAATCTGAAATTAAACCATAGAAGTCTGTCGTTTTCAACAAGTGATACAATAGTTACAAATATACAGAACACACAGTCTACTTTACGTGGTCTACAAGTCATACTGCCCAAAATACATAAGTACATAACCCACAATTCCTGTCTACGGTGCCTCTAGGAGTACGACGGAGTTATACAATACTTGACGGTAACAAGGCTCCGGCTATACCTTACACAAGTACCAAAATAAGAATCCGGGAGGAAATGTGGCCTGAACCACACTGGGCCCCGAGAGGAGAGGGGCTCACCAAAATAGCTGATAGGACGAAGAGGAGGCACTATTGTCGGTGTGCTGAAGTACCTTCTATAGAACCACCTACAATCATCACAAGAATGTAGCGCGCCCGGCAAAAGGGACGTCAGTACATTTGAATTGTACTGGTATGCATGAACAAACTTTACTCTAAGTAAACTCAATAATGCACAGGCAAGAGACAGACAGAGAGTCACACAATTACTGCACAAGACATAGAAAGATATACAATGGAAGTTCCACAATTTTCACTTCATCAAAATCACAATTTCAATTCCATCCTTGTCCCTCCTCACATCTCACCCTTATTTCTCCTGTTGCAGCGTGCAACCCGATACCACCTGACAATTGTTGCGGCGCGCAAACCGATCCCACCTAAAAATTACAATCACACCCTTATCACTTCTCACATATCACCCTTATCTCCCCTGTTGCGGCGCGCAACCCGATTCCACCTGACAATTACAATCACACCCTTATCACTTCTCACATATCACCCTTATCTCCCATGTTGCAGCGCGCAACCCGATCCCACCTGACAATTACAATCACACCAACGATGACAAATCACAGTTCAATCACAGAAAAATTTCAGCAATAAGAATACAACTTCTTTACATAGCCTTTAGCATATACATTCATACTCTTGGATTCATTATCCTTTTAGCACCATTTTTCATAACGTGGTAGTGTGGTGGTCAACTAAAGATAGACAATTATTACACTTCACACATCAACATAATTCGGACAACCAGTTGCACATATTTATAACAATACGCATACCGTATGCTCGAACACCACAAGTGATTTTACAAAGATTAAAGTTAGCCATACATACCTGGAGTCGAGTTTACCTTTTCAACTTTAACTCACTATCACCCAACCGACTAGTACCGTCAATCTAGTTCACAATTAGACATATTCAACTCTGAATTGGAAGTCATGCATGCAATTCGGACTCTCTCAAGCATTTTGTCAAACACTATGTGAACCCATTAGATTACCAACCCTATCTTTGTGAAGTTTACCCCAACTCACTCCCTCTTACTAGATTAGCACCATTATTAAACATGCATGCAAGGTCTTAGCTAATATTTTAAGAATCAACCCAGGCCAACCCTCACTTTGTTTAAAAATCAGAAAATTAATGGAAGAAAAAAAATGGTTGGGAACCCTTACCTGCTAGAATGGGGAAGAAGGAGATTACTCGAATTACCAGGCCTGAGAGACCTTGAAAATCACTTTGATGGAAGGACCACTTCCTTTCTCAAGAACTCTC
>ML282179.1:25161-36930 GCA_005239495.1 Nicotiana undulata | reverse complement strand
AAGTCAATCTCGATTTCAATTCCTGAAAACTTTTCTCACAAGCGTCGGACCACTGGAACTTCACTGCTTCTGCATCAATTTAGTCAATAGGAAGGCGAGGGTAGAGAATCCCTCCACATACCTCCGATAATACCCAGCTAGACCCAAGAAACTGCGAACCTCCGTCGGGGTCGTTGGTCTAGGCCAATCTTTCACTGCTGCGATCTTCTGGGGATCAACCTGAATCCCTTCTCTGGAAACAACATGACCCAAAAACGCGACTGATTCTAGCCAAAACTCACATTTCGAAAATTTAGCATACAAGTGGTGATGACGAAGAGTCTGTAGGACTGCTCTGAGGTGATTAGCATGATCTTTCCGACTCCGCCAGTAGACAAGGATGTCATCAATAAAAACAATCACGAAGGAGTCTAGAAATGGCTTGAAAATCCGATTCATAAGATCCATAAAAGCTGCTGGAGCATTGGTCAGCCCAAAGGACATTACCAGAAATTCAAAATGACCATAACGAGTCCTGAAGGCGGTCTTAGGAATATCCTGCTCCCTGATCTTCAACTGATGATACCCAGACCGTAAATCAATTTTGGAGAAGAACCTCGCACCTTGCAATTGATCAAACAAATCATCTATTCGAGGCAATGGATATTTGTTTTTGATAGTGACTTTGTTGAGCTGCCGATAATCAATACACATCCAAAGCGACCCATCCTTCTTTCTAACAAAAAGAACCGGAGCACCCCACGGCGACACACTCGGCCGAATGAACCCCTTATCTAGTAAATCCTTCAACTTCTCCTTTAACTCCCTTAACTCTGCTGGCGCCATTTGTATGGTAGGATAGATATTGGTTGCGTATCTGGTATTACATCAATCCCAAAACCAATCTCTCTATCTGGCGGAATCTCTGGAAGCTCGTCCGGAAATACTTCAAGAAACTCATTCACAACTGACACGGACTCGGGGGCCGACACTTCTGAAGCAGTGTCCGCGACCTGGACCAAATGATAGATACACCCCTTCTTAATCATCTTCGAGTCCTTAAGGCAGGATATAAACCTACCTTTCGGCACCACACCATTCCCCTTCCACTCAACAACCGTCTCATTAGGAAACTCGAGTCTCATGACTCTCGTTCGGCAGTCGAGCTTAGCAAAGCACGAATAAAGCCAGTCCATTCCCATAATAATATCAAAATCTACCATCTCAAGCTCAATAAGATCAATCGTGGTAACGCGACCACATACCGTGACAACACAATTCTTATAGACTTGCGCTACTATAATAGAATCACCAACCGGAGTTGATACAGAGAACGACTCATGAAGCTGTTCGAGTTCTATCCCAAAACTTAAAGCAATAAACGGGGTAACATAGGACAAGGAGGACCCCGGATTAATAAGAGAATAGCAATCAAGTGCTTGAACATTCAAAATACCTGTGACAACATCTGGAGAAGCCTCCGCATTCTAGCAGCCACTCAAAGCATAGAATCGGCTGGGTCCGCCTCTATCACGAGCCCCACCCCTAATTACACCACGTCCTGCTGGAGCTGGACGACGCACTGAAGATGTGGAGGCTAAAGAACCGGATGACTGGGCAAACCCCCTACCCATGCCCTGGTTGGGCGCGCGGCAATCCCGCTGAAGATGACCCCTCACCCCATACCTATAGCATATCGGGCGATCCAAATAACAGGCCTCAGTATGGAACCCTCCGCACTGAGGGCACAGAGCCCTCCCCCGCTGCTGGAACCTTCCTCTGAGACAACCTGACTGATGGGGTCTCCTGCTGTCGGATCCAGATCTCAATGGCTATTTGGCTGATAACGGTGCATGGATGGCGGTGCACTGGCTGAAGACTGTGCATAAAACTAGGATGGCCCTGATGGTCCCCTCCCCTAAACTGGTCTCCCACCTGAAACTGCGCTCCCTGAGTGACCCACCGACCGGGCCCTGCTGCTACTCTCTCTGACTGCCCGTATATTCAACTTTCTAGCCTTCGTAGCCTGGGCGAATCCCACAATCTTCCCATAATTCATGTCCGAGTGCAAAGCCGTTGTAGCAGCCTTATTCACAACCAAAGGACTGAGACCCTGAACAAATCGTCGAACTCGAGCATCCATGGTCGACACCAACTGGGGAGCATACTTGGACAACCTTACGAACTCCATGTGGTACTCCCAAACACTCATACTTCCCTGCTTGAGGACCTCAAACTCAGTAGCACGGCTGCCACAGTCTCGGCAGGCAAAAAGTTATCCACGAACTCGCTCCATCTAGTCGGAGGGCTTCCCTCTCCACGGGAACCCTACCACATCTCGAACCAGGAATATGCTGCTCCCCTCAGCCTATACGAAGCTAACTCAACCCCCTCTTTCCCTGTAGCCTTCATCACCCGAAGGGTCTTGCACATCTCATCAAGAAAATCCTGTGGATCGGCCTCTGGATCCGTACCTGAGAACTCTGGAGGGGCCAACCGAAGAAACTGGTTGACTCTGGAGCCGGCGGAATCTCCCTGTCCACTGGAGGACGCAGGGGTATCATGAGATCTTTGGGCCTGAGAGGCCACCAACTAATTTAACATATGAATAGCTCCTCTGAGGTCCCCCTCGGACGTACCGGGACCGAAAGCTGTAACCGTAGAGGGATCAGGAATATCAGCGGGAGGGATTGCAGCACCCTCCGTCGCCGCAGGAACAGGAATGCTTTGATCTGGAATAGAAGGGTACGGCAAATTCAAGGTCGGGGAGTCACTCTCACCCGCACTACCAGGTACATGATTCACAGCCACACTTGGGGTGGCATTGGCCTCAAGGCCGAGTCGAGCTCTCTTCTTTGGTGCCATAACTGGAAAAAAATTTGGAACAAAGCACGAATTAGACAAGGACACTTTCACTCTCCACTTCATCGCACGATATAGAATAACAATGAAAAGAGTAATTTCCTAAATGTCCATGTAGCTCCCTAATTATAGATGTGGTCGACAACACACCGAGAAGAAGTGCTTTACTAGGCACGGCTCCGAGACATCCTAGGACTCTTTTAAAACCTTAGGCTCTGATACCAAGTTTGTCACGCCCCAAAAGCCAAGGGACACGACCGGCACTCGACCGGGTAGTCCCAGTCAAGCGGACCTGGATTCCTTTTTCCCTCCCACGCATTACCCCGAGATTTCCAATGTACATTATTCAACTGTAATTAAGACGCATTCTTACAATTTGAAATTAAACCATAGAATTATGTCATTACCAACATGTAGTAAAATACTTACAAAATATACATAACACATACGTGGTCTACAAGTCATACTACCTAAAATACATAAGTACATAACCCACACTTCCTGTCTATGGAGCCTCTAAGAGTACGAAGGAGTTATATATAATACTTGCCGGTAACAAGGCTCCGGCTATACCTTACACAAGTACCAAAATGAAAATCTGGAAGAAAAGGTGGCATGAACCACACTGGGCCCCGAGAGGATAGGGGCTCACCAAATCATCTCATAGGACGTAGAGGAGGCACTACTGTCGCTGGGGTGGAGTACCTGCTATAGAACCACCTATAATCATAACAAGAAGGTAGCGCCCCCCGCAAAAGGGACGTTAGTACATTTGAATTGTACTGGTATGTATGAACAAACTTTACTCTAAGTAAACTCAATAATGCACAGGCAAGAGACAGACAGAGAGTCACACAATCACTGCACAAGACATAGAAAGATACACAATGGAAGTTCTACAATTTTCACTTCATCATAATCACAATCTCAATTCCACCCTTTTCCCTTCTCACAATTCACCCTTATTTCTTCTGTTGCGGCGCGCAACCCGATCCCACATGACGATCACAATCATTTGGTGTATTTCTGTTGCGGCGTGCAACCCGATCCCACCTTACAACTGTTGTGGCGTGCAACCCGATCCCACCTGACAACTGTTGCGGCATGCAACCCGATCCCACCTGACAACTGTTGCGGCGTGCAACCCGATCCGCCCTGACAATTGTTGAGGCGTGCAACCTGATCCCACCTGACAATCACAATCACACCCTTATCACTTCTCACATATCACCCTTATCTCCCCTGTTGTGGCGCGCAACCCTATCTCACCAAGAAATCACATCTCATATCAACGATGACAAATCACAGTTCAATCACAGAAAACTTCAGCAATAAGACTACAGTTTCTTTACATAGCCTTTAGCATATACATTCATACTCTTGGATTCATTATCCTCCTAGCACCGTTTTACAAAGCATGGTAGTGTGGTGATCAACTAAAGACAGACAAGTAATACAATTCACGCCTCAACATAATTCGGACAACTAGTTGCACATATTCATAACAATACACGTACCGTATGCTCAAACACCGCAAGTGATTTTACAAAGATTAAAGTGAGCCATACATACCTGGAGTCGAGTTTCCCTTCTTTTTTTTAAATTTCTATTGCAGTTCACCGAACCGCCTAGCACCATCAATCTAGTTCACAATGCAACACATTTACCTTAGAATTAGGAGTCTCGAGTTCATTTGAGCATTTTATCTAACACTATGTGATCCCTTAGATTGACTAAACCTTTTTTAGTGAAAGATTACTCTACTTCCTTCCCTTTGCTAGGTTATGGAAGATTATTCACATGCATGCAAGGTCCCAACTTTTCATCCCCAAGAACCAACCTATGTGTGTTTTATTCTTAGTTAAATCCCTGGAATTTTAGAAAATAGGGTGAAGGCTTACCTCTTATGATGAAGAAGATGACTACTGCTTGATAAACTTCCAAGTCTGGGTAGAGATGGAGGACCAATTTGGGGGAAATGAGGACTTCTCTGTCTAGAACCCACTCTCACTTCTCTCTATTTTGTTCGGAAACCAGTTAAAATGAAAGGGGGCAGGGGTTAAATGAAACTGGGGTCGGGTATAAAAATTTAGAAAATTAACAGACCGTGTCAAATATGCGGTCAGGAATGCGATCGCATTCCTGACATGCGGTCCGCATATTGGACCGCAGAATGGCCCTCAGGTGAGCCAAAATTTGGAAACATTCTTCCCATGTATGCGACCACTATGCGGTCCGCATAAACGTTATGCGATCGCATTGTGCGTCGCATAACACCCCTTCAGCTGGGCAGTGATATGCCAGTGTATGCGACCATTATGCGATCCGCATACACATTATGCGATCGCATAGTGCGTCGCATAACACCCAAATTTCTGGAAAAATTAAGTTTTTTCAAATCCCAGGGTACTTTTACAAAATCAAGGTCCGTTTTAAGAATTTCCACCGATATAACAACCTGGGGGCTTATTCAGCATTATTTTAAACAAAAAATTTTACGGGTCTTTACATGTACTCACGCTACACTTCTGTACTTAATGTGAAGGATCTGAGGCAGGTGCATCTGGGTATCACTCTAGCGCGCACGCTTGATCCCTGTTACAAGACTGTATGGTGAGCTGCCTTCCGAGCCGTTTTGCAAAAGTCAGAGTCTCTCTTTTGTTTTATTGTTTTGTTTATTTTATTTCGGACAGTAGAGTAGTAAATGTTTTTGTATATTCAACTAGTAGCCTATACTCTCATGACACCAGATCTTGGCACACACTAGTAGACTTACAGTTTTTGGTTCAATCCTATGGTTATGAATGCATTCAGTTGCCTTCGCTATAATTATTTTAAATCTGTGTTTCTTAAATCTTTTAAAATTAAGGAAAGTTTAATTACTTGGAAATTTATTAAAAAGAGAAATCACGTGGTTAGTTCACCATTGGCTTTCCTAGAGGCGACGATGGGCGCCATCACGGCCTATCATAGAAATAGGTCGTGACAACATGGTATAAGAGCACTAGGTTCACGTAGGTCTCACAAGTTATAGGAAGGTCTAATAGAGTCTTGCGGATCGGTGCGGAGACATTTGTACTTATCTTCGAGAGGCTATAGGGTGTTAGGAAACTACTCTTTCTTCATCTCCTATCGTGCACTTGATAGTGTACTAAGTTTCTTTCTCTTATTCTCTCAAATATGGTGAGAACGCGCACGGCAGATATTCCGGACCCAGGAAGATCTTCTCCCCCTGTTGCTAGAGGCCAAGGCAAAGCCGGGGAAGGGCACCAGTCTGAGGTAGGGGACGAGGACGTCCCAGAGTTTCCTCAGCCATACCACCAGCGGACTCAGTAGAGGATCCTACTATTGAGGAGTAGGGTGAGGTGCCTGCGGCAGAGCCAGCCCCGGTAGATTTCGTGCCAGCACCGGGCTTTCAGGAGGTTATGGGTCGTATGTTGCGGTTCATGGATACTATGACCCAGGCTGGTTTATTTCCAACAGATCGAGCCACATCTCAGGCGGGATAGGGAGCATAGACCCTTAGTGCCTAGGCTCCGGGACATGTAGCTGTCGTATATCAGACCCCGGGTGCACTACCCATGGGCGGAGCCCAGCCAGTTGTAGCGACTGCACCTGAGCCTAGACTAGTTGCGGTCGGCGAGCCGCAGAAGCTATTGGATAGATAGACCGGGCTTCACCCTCCTATCTTTAGAGGGGGGCGTCATGAGGACCCCCAGGACTTCATTGGTAGGTGCAGGGACAGATTGCATAACATGAGTATATTGGAGTCCCATGGGGTGAATTTCACTACTTTCCAGCTAGAGGGCAGGGCCCGTAAGTGGTGGCAATCTTATCTTCTTGGATGGTCAATAGGTTCTCCTCTTATGACTTGGGACCAGTTATACGCCTATTCTTGGATAGGTATATTGCACCCTCTTAGAGGGAAGAGCTGTGATTTCAGCTTGAGCAGCGTCAGATGTTAGTGATCGATTATGAGGCGAGATTCTCTAAGTTGTCTCGCCATGCACTTATGATACTTTCCATGAGGCGGAGCGAGTGCAAAGGTTTGTTAGGGGGTTGCACTCAGGTATTCAGGCTAATATGGCCCGAGAGGTTGAGATGGGGACTTCTTATCAGCTAGTAGTGGAGTTAGCCCGGCGAATTGAGGGTTACCGTTAGAGAAGTAGAGAGTAGATGCAAAGGGACAAGCGGGTCTGTTATTTCAGAGAGTTTATAGGTGCCCCGGCTGGGGGTAGAGGTCAGTTCATGAGGGTTCAGCCCAGTAGGCCCACATATCCAGCACCGCCGCCTCCTTGGGATGCTCTAGTGCGACCCTATTTCACTGCCATCCCGGAGAGTTCTTACTGCCCACTAGCAATTTTGGGTTCTTCCAGTGGGAACTTAGGCCACCAGGTTTCTTCAAACGCCTATTTCAGTGTCATGCAAGAGAGTTCTTACCATCCACCAGTCATTTAGGGTTCTTCCAGTGGGTATTCAGGCCATCAGGGTCAGACTTCAGGACATCAGATCACCGCACTGAGAGGTTGTTTCATGTGTGGGGATCCCAGTCATATGCGGAGGTTCTACCCCAGGCTTATGGGCAAGGCAGTACATCAAGGGTCATCATCCCATGATTACATCACTAGCTTTCTGGCCGCCCAGAGGAAGAGGGTAGGCGGGTAGGGGTCGTCCTAGAGGTGGAGGCCAGGAAGGGGGAGATCAGCCAGCTACTATTCAGACAAGCGGAGGCCAGGTAGTCGGCACTCCAGCTAGGTTCTATTCTTTTCTAGCCAGACCAGATCTAGTGGCCTCAGATGCCGTGATCATAGGTATTATTTCTATCTGCGGTAGAGATGGTTCGGTATTATTTGACCCAGGGTCGACCTATTCTTATGTATTATCTCGGTTTGCTCACTTCCTGGGTGTTCTTCGGGAGTACTTGGGCACTCCTATTTATATGTCCACTCATGTGGGTGATTCCGTTGTTGTGGATCGGATCTATCGGTCATGTGTGGTCACATTCTGCGGTTATGAGAGTAGAGCGGATCTTTTATTGCTCGGTATGACCGACTTCAAGGTTATATTGGGCACGGACTAGTTATCTCCATATCACCCATCCTTGAATGACATGCCAAGATTGTTACCTTGGCAATGCCAGATTTGCCTAGATTGGAGCTGAAGGGTTCGTTTGTCAGCACACCTAGTCGGATCATCTCTTTTATAAAGGCTTGACACATGGTCGAGAAGGGTTATTTGGCTTATCTAGCTTATGTTCGTGATACTACCATAGATTCTCCGGCGATTAATTCAGTATAGGAATTCTCAGATATGTTTCCTTCTGATCTTGCAAGCATGCCACCGGATCGTGATATCAATTTTTGCATTGATTTGGCTCCAGATACCCAGCCTATATCTATCCCACCATACCGTATGGCTCCGAAATAATTGAAGGAGTTGAAGGAACAGCTTGAGGAGTTGATAGCAAAAGGGATCGTCAAGCCGAGTGTATCACCTGGGGGTGCACCAGTGTTATTTGTGGAAAAGAAAGATAGGACTATGCGGATGTGCATTGATTACCGCCAGCTGAACAAAGTCACCATTGAGAACAAGTACCCGTTGCCGCGTATTGATGATCTGTTTGACCAGTTACAGGGTTCTAGGGTGTTCTCTAAGATTGACTTGAGATCGGGGTACCATTAGTTGAAGATTCAGGACTCGGATGTTCCGAAGACTGCTTTCCGTACTAGATATGGCCGTTATGAGTTTCTAGTGATGTCATTCAGCTTGACTAACGCCCAGTGGAGTTTATGGATCTGATGAACAGGGTGTTCAGGCCTTATATTGATTCATTCGTCATTTTTCATTGATGACATTTTTATCTACTCGCGTAGCATGGAGGAGCACGAGCAGCATTTGAGAGTGGTGCTTCAAACCTTGGGGGAACAGAAGTTATATGCTAAGTTCTCCAAGTGTGAGTTTTGGCTAGATTCTGTAGTATTCTTGGGCATGTTGTATCAGGAGAGGGTATTAAGGTGGATCCCAAGAAGATTGAGGCAATTCAGAGTTGGCCTCGTCCCACTCCGGCGACTGATATCAGGAGCTTCTAGGGGTTAGCAAGTTATTATCGCCAGTTTATGGAGGGACTTTCATCTATTGTAGCACCTTTGACTAGATTGACCTAGAAGGGTGCTCCGTTCCGTTTGTCTGATGATTGTGAGGCGATCTTCCAAAAGCTCAAGATAGCTTTGACTACAACACTAGTCCTAGTGTTGCATTCCGGTTCGGGGATGTACACTGTGTATTGGGATGATTCACGCATTGGTTTGGGTGTGTATTAATGCAGAAGGTGCGATTTATTGCATATGCTTCACGTCAGCTGAAGCCCCATGAGAAGAATTATCTTGTGCATGATTTAGAGTTGGTCGCGATTGTTCATGCTCTTAAGATCTGGAGGCATTATCTTTATGGGGTGTCCTCTGAGGTTTATATTGATCATCGCAGCTTGCAGCATTTGTTCAAGCATAGGGATATCAATTTTAGGCTACGCAGATGGCACTAAAGGATTATGACATCACCATTATTTATCATCTGGGCAAGGCCAATGTAGTCGCGGATGCCTTGAGCAGGAAGGTAGAGAGTATGGGTAGCTTGGCATTCATTTCAGCAGAAGAGAGGCCACTAGCTTCGGACATTCAGTCCTTGGCTAATAGACTTGTGAGGTTGGATACTTTAGAGCCCAACCAAGTTCTTGCATGCGTCGTTGCCCAGTCTTCACTATTGGAGCAGATCATGGCTCCACAACTTGATGATCCATACTTGATGAATCTTAGAGAGACGGTACTACATGGTGGTGCCAAGGAGGGTACTATCAGCGAGGATGGTGTTCTGCGACTCTAGGGGTCGTCTATGTGTTCCTAATGTCGATGGCTTGAGGTAGAGGATTCTAGAAGATACGCACGGTTCTCGATATTCCATTAATCCAGGTGCTACGAAGATGTATTGTGATCTGAGGTAGAATTATTGGTGGCGGCGGATGAAGAAAGACATAGTTGGGTATGTAGCTAGGTGCCTAAATTGCCAGCAGGTTAAGTATGAGCACCAGAGGATAGGTGACCTGCTCCAGTAGATGACTATACCTGAGATGAAGTGGGAGCGCATTACTATGGATTTCGTAGTTGGGTTGCCGCGGACTTTGCGGAAGTTTGATGCAGCTTGGGTCATTGTTGACAAATTAACCAAGTCGGCACACTTCATCCCAATTGTGACTACGTATACTTAGGAGAGGTTGGCCCAGATTTATATTCAAGAGATAGTTCGGTTGCATGGTGTGCATGTTTCCATCATATCAGATAGAGACCCTCAGTTTATTTCGCATTTCTGGAGAGCATTACAGTGTGAGTTGGGGACCCGTGTAGAGCTCAACACTGTGAGCACGTAATTTTTGCCCAATATATAATATTACTCTTAAAAAATTTCAAAAGTAGATTTTATTATTTTTATAGAAAATTGGGAATTTTTCCTTATTAGAAAATGCTTTAAATCATAAAAATCACTAAAAAGTATTTATTTTTTTCTTTCATTTAGTTTATTAGTTGCATTATTAAATGAATATCACAAAAAAATACCATGGTCATTTTATATTTTTAGTTTTTAGTCTTAAGTTATTAATTTCCTTTCATTAGTTTTAAATTAGTTAATGTTCAAGTGTTAGAAATAGATAATTAGGTTTATCTTCACAAATTAGATTTGATTTAGGAATTATCTTAGGTGCTTAAGTAATTTGGTTAGGATTTAAAATCAAAGAAAATTCAAGAAAAAGAAAGAAATAAGGAAGAAGAGGTCATTTCTAAGCTTGAAGACCGGATTGGGCAAATTTCAAACGGCCCAGTTAACTAAACAACCCAAAGTCTGCCCCAGCCCAATATCCAAACCAGCCCAGTCCTGTAAAACACCGAAACGACGTCGTTTTCCCTTCCCCATTTTCCTTAAATGCCTAAACTTAATTTCGTTTCTCTAACACCAGAGATCGGACCTTCCCCCTTTAAAAAACATGTTGAATCAAGTCACTGCATGGTTTTGAAAAATGACAAATGTCAACACAGTTGAACCAGGTCCATCAGGGCAAACACAGACAAACAGACTAGATGGCACGAGAAGAGTCCATGCGCAGGAGATAAACATCATCTCTGAAGAAAAGGGGTTATCTCCTAAGCGAAAAAATTGCAAATTGATAAGGAGATGGACTTCGTATTCAGGTAGGACAGAATCAAGATAAAGGAAGATCAAGGAAGTTGAGATAGACTCAAACTCTTCCACCAAGGAAGAGTTGCATCAGAATTGTACATCAACATCTCAACTACTGATTCTATAAATTGTCGAAGTATTCCTGCTGAAGAGTTGCGCACATACACAGAAGTGAAACAAGAATTGAAAGCAAAATTACCAAAGCAATTTTGCAAGCAGTTCATGTGAAGAATCCTTGTGCGACTCAAAAGCTACTTGAACCAGCTCGAAGAACCAGTTCCATCTGTTGTCTTTTGAGTCTAGTTGTTTGTAGTAGGTGATTACAAATTGTATCTTTCAGCTTTATCTAGAAGCAATTGTAATAGGTACACAGTATTCAAGTTGGAGTTAACTTGAAGTTTGTCCCAATTAGCTAGAGGCTAGTTTGTCACAAAGGGATTAAAGTTAGTCTTTAGGTTTACAAAAGAGTTTATTTTATAAATGTTGTTTGGCTCATTGTCATAGTGAAGAGTTTGGGAAAATCCTACTGGGAAGCAGGTCGTGGTTTTTTCACCTTTTGAGCCAGGTGTTTTCCACGTAAAATTGTTGTATTCTTTTATTTCTGCAATTACTTTTTCGCAAAACTGTAAAAGTTGGAACACCTAGAAGAACCTGGTTCTTCTATAGAGACTACACTCGAAAATTGGACACCACACAAATCAC
>ML282179.1:0-15353 GCA_005239495.1 Nicotiana undulata | reverse complement strand
CCCCCCCCCCCCCCCCCTTCTTGTGTGGTATTTATGTATAAAATATCAAAACCCTAACAGCTGCCTTTGCCATCTCCCTCACCCCACAACCGACTAGCCCAGCAGCCACCAACTCCTCCACTCTAGAGAACACACGCACACTACAAGGAAAATGAGGAGAGCTGACGACTCTGTCCCTCTCTTATTCTTGAAGAGAACACTGCACTTGGCAGTGAACCGGCGACTTCACCGGCTGAATCTTGACTGTCCTACACCATCACTTTCTCCCCTCACTTTTTAAAAGATAGCCGACGCACCTGAAAATAGGAAAAAAAAAGAGAAAAAAAAGGGGCGGGGACACTTTGTTGGAAGTTCTTGGGTCTATACTAATTCTTAGTTTTTGGTTAATTCAAAGAGTTCTTCTCAGTCATTTTTCCGGGTTTTAAAAAGCTGGTTTTCATCTGGGATTTAAGCCGTTTCTGCTGCCTCTGTGTTGCCGAGTTCATTCATCAATTTAGACCTTTAGTTGGTCATTGTTTCCGATGGATTCTCTGCAACTAGGTATGTAAACGTTTGCCTAAGATACTCTGTTGATTATGAATGGAAATCTGAGTTATTTTTGCTATGTTTGTGCCTAATTTTATGGGTCCATGATTTTTGAATTACTTGCTGCTATTTTCATATTAAACTTAGATTCTGATTTATTATTTTTTTTTGTGCTGAAATTATGTGATTCCCATTTAATTAGATCTTATGAAAATTTAAATTCAACCTCATCATGAGTTAGATTTGAGAAGCAAGAACTGAATGTTAAAAGATTGACTCGAATGTTGGTTCGTAATCCACTAATAATTTCTGTTTATTTCTGGATACGGATTCAATGGCTAAAATGTAAAGAAGAAGAAAGTGTTTATTTGTATGAGGGAAGCATAATTCTCTGTTGATTTATTCTGTAAAAATTAGCCTAAACTCAACTTGATGTGTTAAATTCTTTCGCAATATAAAATGACTAAATCTCTAGTTCAACAATTCTTTTCCATAATCCATTACCTCTCAATAATCTCAAAATAGTCGTAGAAAATATTTAAACTATTGAACCCCATAGTTTGCTTTAGGCGTGAATAATAAATTATCCTGACCATGGGTACGGTTCCTGTGGCGTGGTCAAGATACGTAATCCCCAAGTCAAGTGTGTGTTTCACGTGACTCAATCATAACTTCAAATAATAATAATTAATGAACATCATAGCTGGCTTTAGGCGCGATTAATAAATCATCGTGGCCATGAGTACGGTTCCCGTGGCATGGTCACGATACGTAAATCCCATTCGGGTGTGCATTTCATGTGACCCGACCACAACTTCTAATAATAATTATTATTAGAAGTTGTGGTCGGGTCACATGAAATGCACACCCGAATGGGATTTACGTATCGTGGCCATGAGTACGGTTCCCGTGGCATGGTCACGATACGTAAATCCCATTCGGGTGTGCATTTCATGTGACCCGACCACAACTTCTAATAATAATTATTATTATTATAATTAACATATTGTAAATCGCTGGTGCATTTTACGTGGCGCGATTTGCAATGTGTATAAAAATAAATGAGTGCGCCACACCGCGACTTGTTCAAATAAATCTCATAAACACTAAAAGTTTTTAAAAGGAATAAAATGGACAATAGGTTTTAAATATGTATTAAATCAGACAATTAGGCTAATTATCAGTAGTTTAGTGACCGTGCTAAAACCACGGAACTCAGGAGTACCTCACACCTTCTCCCGGGTTAACAGAATTCCTTCCTTGGTCATTTGTGTTCGCGGACCATAAAAATAGGGTCAATTTCCTCGATTTGGGATTTAAAATAAAGCGGTGACTTGGGACACCATAAATTATTCCAAGTGGAAACTCTGAAATTAAATAAATAATCTCATTTCGAATAATGTCACTTAAATTGGAAAAAGTCCCCTATCCCTTGGGGAAAAAGGAGGTGTGACAGCTCTGGAGACTTCACAGGGGAACGAACCTAGAATCTCTGTTCATGGTTCAGAATTCGAGCTTAGAATAACTGTTATACTTGGCCTTTATTTCTTATCTGATTTTTACGTGTTTGAGCCTAATGTGTTAAATGCCGCTTTTTACCGCTTTGATATTGTTTGAACTATCTATAAAACTGTTACGAAACCCTTCTTCTCATATCCTAATTTAGAATGAGGATCAGATCGGTTACAAAGCCGGATGGCCTTTTGGTTCTCGATACGTTCCCCCCCTCCCCCCCTTCCCCACCTCCCCCCGGCTCGAGTTATCCGCTCGGGTAAGCCAGGTCTAGAATAATATACCTCAGGGTTCAAACCTAGAATGACATAAACGCATGTCGGATCCCTAGTAGGTACGTTTGTTTGCATCACGTGCATTTTGACTTTGGTGACTCAACACAGGGGTTGGGTGTTGGGTCCGTCTAGGACAGGTATACCCAATTTAAAAGACCATCCTGATGTATTTTACGTGCTACTTGTGCATTTATTTGTTTCGGCTTGGTTGATCGGCTTCTACAATAGGGAAAGAAAATATATATATAAAAAAGAGTGAGAGGTAGGTATTTGAAAATTTTCAAAATTCTACCGAAATTTTGAAGAGAAAAAAAGAAAGAAAATAAGCCAATGTTTTGAAAATGTCATGTTTCCCCTTGTTCCGTTAACACGGCCAAACTACAAGGGTCTGATTCTCACCGGATGCAAGATACGTAGGCAAACCTCATCGATTCCGGCTCCAATTTTTAAAAATTCAAAAATATTTTCTTTTAATTCCTTCCTTAGAAGTCTTTCCTTAGAAAATCTCAAATAAGAAAAATTTTAAACCCAAAAATATTTTCTTTGTAAAAGTCTTTCATTCGGAAAAAAATAAATCAAATCATAATAAGAAAAATACATTTTCTACCAATTTTAGAAGTCTTTTTCACATAAATTCAAAAAAAAATCAAAAAAAAAAATTTCTTTCTTCTTTAGAAGTCCTTATTTCAAAATTTCACAAAAAAGAGATAATACAAATCAAAATCCAAAAACAATTCTCTCTTCTTTAGAAGTTTTTATTTCGAACATTTTGAAAAAAAAAAATCAAAACCAAAAACTCAAAAATATTTTTTTTAAAAGCCTTTCTTTTGAAAATTCCAAAAAATAATTAAAATATATATTTCTTTTTCTAAAAGCTTTCATGGTGTGAGTTATATAAAAAAGTAAAGAAAGAAAAAAAAAAGTTAGTTTATTTACTTTGTTCCTGGTATTTCCTGAACTACGTAATGATCTGATTCATGAGGCGTCATGATACGTAGGCAATCCCCATCGGATTCGATTATTGTCATTAGATAAACTGAGTGAAAAAAAAGAGTGACAAAAATAACAGGAAAAAAAACAAAGAGCGAAAATAACAAAAAAAGATCAAGATGTTAAAGATCCAAAAAAAAAAAAAAAAATTGAGTGAAAAAGAAAGAAAAGAGTGAGAAATAAAAGAGCGAAAAACAGTAGAAAAGAGAAGGAAAAGCAATCAAGGGTTGTAATTTGAGAAAGAGATAGCAAAATCTGGGATGAAACACACACAGTCGTTGCAAAGACATTTAGAAACGTTTAACTGTTCAGGTGCATTGCATCCCCAATGTGCGATTCCCTATCTGTTAAATGGCTCAAAATTGGCAAGGTTGTTGTGTGTGCTATAGAGACAGGTCTTGTTTAGGTGGTCGGTTTTGACGGTATCCAGGCTTCTCACCCTTACTTCACAAGATCAAAAGGAAGTGTCCCAATGTCTTCAAAAAGTAGCCTTCGCATCATCGACCCTGAGGATAATGCCATACCGGTTATATCACATCCTGAATCGGCAACTGCCGAAGAGAACAGGATGTTGTGTGTACACATGTTAGAGATGTGGGACTCTTGGTCCAACAGTAGAGAACCACCAAATTCTATACCTGGATTTCCCGAACCGATGCCTAGGACTGGTGGAACCACCGACATCCCCATCCCCGTCTCCAACCCATTTGTCCTGCTCGGGTACCCTACTATGTCATCCAACTTTACCGGTACGCCTTCTGAGGTCTGTCCCCAGGCACCGTTTACAGGGGTACCTTCAACATTGCTCACCGCACCACCAATCTTAACCATGGCACAGCCAACCGCGCTCAGGCCATGCTTTGAGCCTTCAATGTTCACCTTTCAGGGCCCGCAATTTCATCGAGATACAGCTCATGTTACTCCAGACTCATACCCTCAGTATCCACAATATGAGTCCCCAATGGAACAAGAAAGAATAGTGAGAAACCCCGAGCAGGAAGAAATGGCTCGGAAGATGAGAAGCCTGAAAAGCATGCAAGGACTAAGTGACCAAAAGAGTGTTTTATACTCTGACATGTGCATGTTTCCACATGTTCACTTGTCGGCTGGCTTCAAAGTGCCAAAATTTGTAAAGTACGATGGGCACGGAGATATGATCGCTCATCTGAAACGATATTGCAACCAGTTGAGGGGTGTTGGTTGAAAAGAAGAGTTATTGATGGCTTATTTCGGGGAAAGCATGACTGGAATCGCTTCAGAATGGTACATGAACCAGGAAATCTCCCACCGGCACATATGGGACTATTTGGTCCGCGATTTCATCAGGAAGTTTCAGTACAATGTTGATATAGATCCAGACATGAACTCTTTGCCCAATTTGAAAAAGAAATCGCAGAAAGCTTCCGCGAATATGCTGTCAAATGGTGTGAGCAAGCCGCCAGGGTAAAGCCTCCAATGGACAAAATAGAAATGATTACGGTCTTCCTACATGACCAAGAGGCGGACTACTTTCAGAACATGATGTCTGCTATGGGTAGACCATTCGCTGAGGCTATCAAAATTGGGGAGATGGTCGAAAATGGTTTGAAAACGGGTCGAATCTTGAGTAACTCTGCTTTTAAGGCTGCATCACAGGCCGTTCAAAATGGTTCGGGAGGTTTTATGAACGAAAATGGGAGAGAAGAGGGAGCCATGATGGTTTCCAACTCGAGGGGGGTCCGCAGGTCATTCAACCAATCATACATGCTCCCTAAGGTCCCACAACACTATTTGTCCTTATCAAGATGTTGCTTATGTCATGGCACCGCCTCCTTATGCGGTTATGAACGCGCAACCATACACGCGGCCACAACATTATACACAAAATCGAGTTCCACCTCCCAGAAATGCCCGTCCCTACCAAGATCCATATAATCCCTAACCAAATGTTCCCCAATACAATCCTCACCCAAGAGAGACCCTCGGAAGGAATCAGTTCACCCTTATTGGTGAATCATATTCAAGTATGTTTCTAAAGCTAATCAGGCTAGGTCTGCTACAACCAATGCCCCTGAACCGGGCGAACCGCGAGTCCCCCTTGCACCGAGCTGATGCTAGATGTGAATACCACTCTGGAGCAGTGGGACATGATATTGAAGATTGTTGGACTCTTAAAAGAGCAGTGGAAGACCGTATCGAAGTCGAGACAATAATGCTTAAGGATGAAGAGGACCCCAATAGGATGAACAATCCTCTGCCTCCTCACACTGGGCCAATAGTCGGAATGATTTGTGAAGATGAGGAATTTGATCTAGCACTGAAGGTTATTGCAGCCATTGTCTAGATAGAAGAAAAGCCAAAAAATGATCGCCAAGCCTAAAAGTTCCCCTATCAGATGGGTGTCTCGGTAGCTAGTCTTGCTATCCTTTCTGCGTTCGAATTATATCAGGGTGTGATCCGGATGTTTTAATTCATTGTCTTACTTTTTGATGTAAACCCTTCTATCTTTAAAATTCAAAAAAAAATTAAACCAAAAGAAAATCAAATGAAATTAATATTTCATTGTCCATGAATGTCCATTTTCTTAATTTTGTCACTTCTCTTATTTATTTATTTTTTTTCAGTTCTGTTAAATGCAGATTTCAATAACATGACATGCTTGCGGACTTGATGCCCAGATCCTAAAATGTTGTCAGACTTCGAAATAATGAATCAAGAATCAGAATGCAATTAAAATAGGTTTAAGGAAATAAAACAAAGAATCGGAACAACTAAAGAAAAACTGGCTCCGGATTGGAATGGTCCATACATTATAACGAGATGTACTGCCAAAAGAGAGTGTTGTACCTAGGAAACATCGAAGAAAATGTCCATGAAACAACTGTCAACGCAGGTGCAGTCAAAAGGTACTATGTTCGATCCTACATATAGTATTAATGTTCTACGGTTGGGATGACGAATGCTTTCATTCTCACTACCCAAACACTATCAATCCTTTGCAAACCCTTTGATTCGTTTACCTTTTCTTTGATTACCCTATTTGGAACCTGAAAGTGTTATTGAACAGAAAAAAATAGAGACAAAAGAAAATGAAATGAAAAATGAAAAAATAAAAGGAACGAGAAAAGGAAATAAAAGGAAATAAAGACACAAGAAAATCAAAAAAAAATTCCTTGAACTACGTTCGACTTGATTCCGAAAGGATACATAGGAAACCTCTATCTGGGGTTGAGTCACATCAAAATAAGAACCCAAATTCCCCCCAAAAAGTGAAACTGGGTAGATGATATAATGGTTTGGCGATGTTTTCGCCTGAAAGGTTCCAAAGTTGTAATTTAGTCCAAATCCTTTTTACCCAAATAATCTCAAGTCCTTATAATCGGTGAGAATGTTCAAGGATCGGAGAATACAACTACTTGGATCCGATGCAATCAAAATGAGAGAAGTAAATAAGAGAGTCTTATTGGTGAAAATTCTTCCGGCCAACGTAAGACGACAGTAAGCGGAAAAATTAAAAATGAGAGAGTCTTGTTAGTGAAAACTCACAAAGAGCACCATAAGGAGATGGTGAGAAGAGAAATCAGAGAGGTCAGTTGGTGAAAACCCGCAAAGGGAGCCACTGAACGAAAAAGAGGATCATCGTATCCATCAGCGTCAATAGAGTCCTGGCAAGGTTTCTCTATTTCAAGGAAAAAGTTATGATGAATTTCTAAGGGTCAAACGGTATACACAGATCATGCATCCAAAAGGCATGTCATGTTCATTGAAGTCTGCATGTGCTCCAGATAAGTCCTTATGTCCTTTCCCCGAAAGGGATAACTTTTTTCTAAATTCACTGCTCATTCCATTGTTCGTTTTTTCTTTGAATCCCTTTCGGTATCACTCTGTTCTGAAACTAAGACAAAGAAGGGATGGCAAGACTAATAAGAAGGATTATCACTTGATACGAGCTAAATATGCAAAAAAGGCACCCAACCCCGGCAGGGGCTTCAAGTCGACTCCGACTGGCCATGGTGGCTGATGCTTCGAAATCAAAAACTCTTGAAAGAAGAAAATCAAAGTCAAATGACCACAAAGGGAAAAAAAATAAAGTTGAAAAGGTTAAGTCCCACGTGACTAACCGTCATGATAAAGTTTTGGAAAATCCAAAGGTTCTCCGGGCCAAAAAAAAATCGGTCTTCAGGAAACATCCAAGTGCAATTGAAAGTACCATCAAAGAAGACGAGCCGAGATCAAGTGATTGGAGAACTGAAGGCCGAAAAACCAACCACCATTTCAAACTGACAAATTTTTCTTTGTTTGAACCACAGGAAACAGGTGTAATCCAAGGCAACCATGCAAGAAGAAGGTGCAACCAAAAAAAACGTGCGAAAACTAAAACAGCTTTGCCACAACGACTCGAAAAAGGGAAGTCTTCTACAAACTCTTTACCGCATTTTACTCATTCTCTTAATAAAATGATGAAATTGAAAAGAACGAAAAAGAAAGAAAGTTCCAAATCATGGTAGTATATGGTCTTCAATCCCTAGCTGTGTTTCCCAACATAGGGTCTCCACTCCCTAGTTTATTTTATTTTTAGACATGGGGTCTCCACTCCCCAGTCTGCTTTTCCAACATAGTGTCTCCACTCCCTAGTTGATTTTAATTTTTAGACATACGGTCTCCAATCCCTAGCTGCGTTTTCCAACATAGAATCTCCACTACCTGGTTGATTTTACTTTTAGACATAGGGTCTCCACTCTCTAGTCTGCTTTTCCAACATAGGGTCTCCACCCCATAGTTGATTTTATTTTTAGACATAGGGTATCAACTCCCTAGTCTCTTTTCCAACATAGGGTCTCCACTCCCTAGTTGATGATTATTTTCGACATAGGGTCTCCACTCCCTAGTCTGCTTTTCCAACATAGGGTCTCCACTTCCTAGTTGAAGTTATTTTAGACATAGGGTCTCCACTCCCTAGTATACTTTTCCAACATAGGGTCTCCACTCCCTAGTTGATGATTTTATTTTTAGACATAGGGTCTCCACTCCCTTGTCGCTTTTCCAACATAGGGTCTCAACTCCCAAGTTAATTTTATTTTAGACATAGGATCTCCACTCCCTAGTCGTTTTTTCAACATAGAGTCTACACTCCTTAGTTGAAGTTATTTTAGACATAGGGTAGTCACTCCCTAGTCTACTTTTCCAACATAGGGTCTCCACTCCCTAGTTGATGTTATTTTGGACATAGGGTTTCCACTACCTAGTCGCTTTTCCAACATAGGGCATCCACTTTCTAGTTGAAGTTATTTTAGACATAGGGTCTCCACTCGCTAGTCTACTTTTCAAGCATAGTGTCTCCACTCCCTAATTGATTTTATTTTGGACATAGGGTCTCCACTCCCTAGCCTCTTTTCCAACATAGAGTCTCCACTCCCTAGTTGAAGTTATTTTAGACATAGGGTCTCCACTCCCTAGTCTTTTTTTCCAACATAGGGTCTCCACTCCCTAGTTGATATTTTAGACTTAGGGTCTCCACTCCCTAGTCTACTTTTCCAACATTGGATCTCCACTCCCTAGTTGATTTTATTTTAGACATAGGGTGTCCACTCCCTAGTCGCTTTTCCAACATAGGGTCTCCAGTCCCTAGTTGCTTTCGTTTTAGACATAGAGTCTCCACTCCCTAGTCTCTGTTTTTCCGGGTACACCATTCCCGCCCTTTTTATTGCTTTGAATAATGAAGTAGTATAGAGCTTTTACTACAAATGACTCACAAGATTTTCCTAGTGAAAACTGTGGCAGAAAAATTTTGTTTGTTTGTTTGGTGCCTGAGCAGGTTATACCTCGAGGCACAGGATTCGAGATGACCAAAAAGAAGACGTCTCTATCCAAAGAAAAGAAAAGAAGTGAATCCAAAGTGCAGCAGTGGAGAAAATATGTGGACTACTCAAGACATGACTGAAGCCACAAGCTCTGCAAGTCCCGTCTTGATTTGAAAAGCTGAAGAAGAATAATCTATCACTTGCAGCTAGCAAGCATCAAGATTCGGATCACAGTCTTCGTGAAGAACCAGCCAAGACTCAAGTCGAAGCTTCAAAAGGCTCATAGATATGAGTCTTGTAACTCATAGCTGATAGGTTTAGTTAGTTTCTTTTTAATTTTTATTTTGGTGTAATAAGGAGCTCAGCAAGCAGTAATAACAGCAACAACAGTGAAATCACAGCTTTCTGGTAGTCCTAGCTACCTAAACTTCTAGAACTACTCTGACATGATTCTTTTATAGCCAAGGATATGCGGGCAACCACCGAAGCAAGGTTCGGTCAAACGTTTTCAAAATGCTTCCCATGGAGTATCAAACGGGCAAATATTGCTCGTAATTGCTCACTTTATTTTTGCCCAAAAACTCTTCATGTTCTCGAGAAAAGAGAGGCAGTTGTGAGCACGTAATTTTTTCCCAATATATAAAATTACTCCTAAAAAATCTCAAAAGTAGCTTTTATTATTTTTATAGAAAATTGGGAATTTTTCTTTATTAGAAAATGCTTTAAATCATAAAAATCTCTAAAAAAATATTTTTTTTTTCATTTAGTTTATTAGATGCATTATTTAATGAAAATCACAAAAAAATACCATGGTAATTTTATATTTTTAGTTTTTAATCTTAAATTATTAATTTCCTTTCATTAGTTTTAAATTAGTTAATTGTTCAAGTGTTAGAAATAGATAATTAGGTTTAATTTCACAAATTAGATTTGATTTTGGAATTAATTTGGTTAGGATTTAAAATCAAAGAAAAATCAAGAAAAAGAAAGAAAGAAGGGAGAAAAGGTCATTTCTAAGCTTGAAGATTGGATTGGGCCAATTTCAAACGGCCCAGTTGCCTAAACATTCCAAAATGTGCCCCAGCCCAATCTCCAAACCAGCCCAGTCCCTTAAAACACCGAAACGACGTCGTTTTCCCTTAAATGCCTAAACCTAATTCTATTTCTCTAACACCAGAGATGGGACTTTCCCCCCCTTTAAAAACCCTAACAGTCGCCTCTGCAATCTCCCTCACCTCGCAGCTGACTAGCCCACCAGCCACCAACTCCTCCTTCTAGAGAACACACGCACACTACAAGGAAAAGGAGGATATCCGCCGATAGTCTCTCTCTTGTTCTTGAAGAGAACACTACCACTTGGCGGTGAACCTTAGATTTCACCGGCCGAATCTCGACTGTCCTACACCATCACTCTCTCCCCTCACTCTAAAGAGATAGCAGACGCACCTGGGGGAAAAAGGGGGTCGGGATACTTTGTTGGAAGTTCTTGTGTCTATACTGATTCTTAGTTTTAGGTTGATTCAAAGAGTTCTTCTCAGTCATTTTTCTAGGTTTTTAAAAGTTGGTTTTCAACTTGTATTGAAGTGGTTTCTGTTGCCTATGTGTTGCCGAGTTCATTCATCAATTTAGACCTTTATTTGGTCATTGTTTCTGCTAGATTCTCTGCAACTAGGTATGTAAACGTTTGCCTAAGATACTCCATTGATTATGAATGGAAATCTGAGTTGTTTTTTATATGTTTGTGCCCAATTTTATGGGTCCATGGTTTTTGAATTACTTGCAGCTTTTTCATATTAAACTTAGATTCTGATATTTTTTGGGGCTTAAATTGTGCTGAAATTATGTGATTCGTATTTAAATCTTATGCAAATTTAAATTCAACCTCATCATGAGTTAGATTTGAGAACCAAGAAATGAATGTTAAAAGATTGATCTGAATGTTGGTTTGTAATTCACTAATAATTTCTGTTTGTTTCTGGATACAGATTCAATGGCTAAAATGTGAAAAAGAAGAAAGTGTTTATTTGGTTGAGAGAAACATAATTCTTTGTTGATTTATTATGTAGAAATTAGCCTAAACTCAACTTTATGTGTTAAATTATTTGGCGGTATAAAATGACTAAATCTCTACTTCAACAATTCTTTTTCATACTTCATGACCTCTCAATAATCTCAAACTAGTCTTAGAAAAATATGTAGGCTATTGCACCCCGTAGTTTGCTGCCTAGTCTTAGATAACTCTAGGTTTGAATTTATCCCTGCCAAGTTTGGGGCTAGTAGCAGAGGCACCCAAAAGACCTCAAATGATCAAAATAAGGGATATAGCCATGTAGTTTTTCAAAAAGGGAAATGTTATGTAGAACAATGGAAGGTAGTCTATTGATCAAATAAGTGGCCGTGAGAACACAATCACCCCAATACTTGGGGGAAATGTTATGTAGAACAATGGAAGGTAGTCTATTGATCAAATAAGTGGCCGTGAGAACACAATCACCCCAATACTTGGGGGAGTTTGGATTGATGAAAAAGATCCCTAGATACTTCTAATAGGTATTTTTGCTTTCTTTCAACCACACCATTTTGCTGAGGAGTGTGAGGGATACAAGTTTGATGGAGAATGGATTGGCAGAAAATAATTGTTGGGCTTCAGAGCTAGAGCCTAGTTCATAAGCATTATCAGACCCAAAGGACTGAACAATTGAGTTAAAATGAACTTTCACCATTGCATGAAAAGCCTTAAGTACAGAAATGGCATTGCTCTTGCATGACAATAAATGATTCCAAGTGACTCTAGAGAAGTCATCCACCAATATCAAAAAATACATGAACATTGTAGCTGGCTCTAGGCGCGATTAATAAATCATCGTGGCCATGAGTACGATACCCCTGGCATGGTCAGGATACGTAAATCCCATTCGAGTATGCATTTCATGTGACCCGACCACAACTTCTAATAATAATAATAATAATAATAATTAACATGTTATAAACCGCGGGTGCGTTTTACGTGGCGCAATTCGCAATGTGTATAAAAACAAACAAGTGCGCGACATCGCGACTTGTTCAAATAAATCCCATAAACACTAAAGCAATTTTTAAAAGGAATAAAATGCACAATAAGTTCAAATATATATTAAATCAGAAAATTATGCCAATTATTAATAGTTGAGGGACTGTGCTAAAATCACGGAACTCAAGAGTGCCTCACACCTTCTCCCGGATTCACAGAATTTCTTACCAGGTCTTCTGTGTCTGCGGGCCATAAAAATAGAATCAATTTCCTCGTTTTGGGATTTAAAATAAAGAGGTGACTTGGGACACCATAAATTATTCCAAGCGGCGACCCTGAAATTAAATAAATAATCTCATTTCGAATAATGTCACTTAAATTTGAAAAACTCCCATATCCCCTCGGAAAAAAATGAGGTGTGACAAGTGATCGGCTCCGACCTTGCACCACTATATAATGGCGATGAAGGGTCGATGTAGCTTTTACCCGAAAGGTCGGGATCGATATCCACAGGGAGTTATAATTGGTTGGGAATTGGGTTCCTATCTAATCTTGCTATGTGCTTTGTCTTTAATTACACTTCTAACCATGAGTGGGTTTTGTTTCTATTCTAGTTTAATGCTATTGATTGCTGAAAATAAACTAAGTACAATATTTTTGTAGGAGTTCTCTCAATTGATAATAAGCACTTGGCAAGTAGCTTACACCTAGGCGAGAATCTAACGGGGTCTAAAATTTAGGACAAGCTTGTTGTATCTGGGGTCGTGATATAACCTCACACTCAATTACTCACTCTATACCTCTCAGTAGTTTGAGTGACTTTTCCCGAATTGGCTTTTTCAAGCCTATTGGGTGTTCAAACAGTGCAAGTGAAATTGGCTCAAGTCAGGTATTACTATTTGTAGGTTTAAGCCTTTAATTGGGACTATCAATCTCCTGAATTCACCCCAATTCCTTTTTAGCCTATTTTACCTAGACTTGGGCCCTCTTTCTCAAAAAGAGCCCTGGTCAAAAAAGCACAAATCAGTGTTTACAACCACCAATTCAATAGATAAAGCATGAAACAAGCTAAATATCACTAACCCATAAACAAATAAGCCCTAAAATTAAAGACCCATTAAATACCCACACTAGGGTTGGGTCACAACGCTAGTTAATGGGTCTAGCTACTCATAATTAAGGTAGAAATCAAAGATGGAGATAAAATATAAGCCATAAAAGTTAATTACAAGAACAAAATATAATATTATAAGTTAAAGCTACTCTAAAATTACTCAAAGTGGAAAAGTGTTGCTTTTCACGAGCTCCCTAATACAAAAGATAACCTAAAAATATGAAAAAGATCTATTTATACACAGTTGAAATTACTGGACAAAAATACCCCTACGGAGGTCCTGCTGTCAGCGTAAAACTGGGCGCCTTAGCAAATGGACTTTCGCGGATGCGCAATAACGAGCGCGATCCGTGTTTTTCTTCACTTGAACCTGGTCTGGAGTAAGTTTTGCGGACCGCGTAAAAAGAGTTGCGTCCGCGTTGGCATCAACTGCGATCGCGTAAAATGCTCGCTGACAGTGTCTTGCAAATTTACTCCACTTGCAACTCTCTGAACCTTAACTCTCGCTGCCAACGAAAAATCCACCGCCTTAGCGTCAGGTGTCTTTGCGGCCACGCAATAATGACGCGGACCGCGTTCTTTGCTTGGCCCAAGAAGGCAAGGTCTCTAATTCTTGATACACCGCTCTCAGCGAAATCTCCTTCGCGGCCGCGCCAATGGTTTCACAGTCGCGCTTTAGCAGTGCGGTCAGCGGTCAACAATGAACCCAAATTCCACCTCTCTAAACTTCATTTCCGCGACAGCCCTTAACTAACCGCCTCAGCGGATAAACTTGTGTTGTAGCGTAATAATGGCATTGACAACGCTCCAGTAATTTTTAGGGCTTGTGCAACTTTGGCTCCTTTATGAGTTCGTCCTGGCTTCTTTGCCTCATTTTGACCAAAACCTGCAAGTAAGCACCTTGAGTTAGTTTTGGGGAATACCTTAACGCATTTTTTATCCAAAACCTAAGCAAAAGAGAGTAAATAGTAGGCTAAAATTCCTAGTTATCAACAAGCACAGCATTTCATCTACAGACCGACGGGCAGTCTGGAACAGACAATTCAGATCTTGGTGGACATGCTTAGAGCATGTGTGATTGACTTTGGGGGATAGTGGGATCAATTCTTGCCCTTGGCCGAGTTTTCTGACACTAATAGTTATCAGCCCAGCATCGAGATGGCTCTATTTGAGGCTTTATATGATCGGCGATGTCGTTCTCCCATCGGGTGGTTTGAGCCCGGCGAGGCTAAGTTATGTTGTACTAATTTGGTGAATGATGCCTTGGAAAAGGTAAAATTTATTAAGGAGTGACTTCGCACAGCACAGTCCAGACAGAAGATTTATGCGGATCAGAAGGCGCGTGATATATCATTTATGATGGGCGAGAAGGTTCCCTTGAAAGTCTCGCCGATGAAGGGATTATGAGATTTGGAAAGAAGGGCAAGTTGGCCCAAGTTTTATAGGCCCATTTGAGGGGTATAGACGAGTTGGGGAGGTTTCTTATGAGCTTGATTTTCCTCCCAATCCATCGGAAGTTCATCCGATTTTCTACGTGTCTATGCTCCGGAGGTATCATGCCGGCAGGTCCCATGTGTTAGACTTCAGCACGATTCAGTTATATGAGGGCCTAGGTTATGAGGAGGAGCCAGTTGCCATTGTTGATAGGCAGGTTCGCCAGTTGAGGTCCAAGAGGATTTTCGCGCTAAAGATTCAGTAGAGGGGTGTGATGACCCAAACGGTCATCTTATGTAATTTAAGCTATAACTGTGTTCCGAAGCTCTGAGAGCCTCCGTTAGCCTCACCTCGATATGCGTGCACAGCCTGGGCGTGTAGCCGGGAAGCTTTTATGTGAAAATTTGATAAAAATGAGTTTTGATAATTAATAAATGAATATAGTTGACTTTGGTCAACATTTCTGGTAAACGGACCCGGACCCGTGATTCGACGGTCCCGGAGGGTCCGTAGGAAAATATGGGACTTGGGCATATGCTCAGAATCGAATTCCGAGGTCCCAAGCCCGAGAAATGAATTTTTAAAAGAAATTGTTTTCTGAAAATAACAAAGGAATATGAAAGTGAATAATTATGTGAAAACCGTGTTAGCGGGCCCATATTATGGTTCCGGAGCCCGGAACAGGTTTATTATATATTATTTGTCTTATTTGT
>ML282178.1:11836-39763 GCA_005239495.1 Nicotiana undulata | reverse complement strand
TGAGAGAATTGAGTCAGTATCAGCAGGTAAGCATATCATCAGATTATCTTTGACTTGCAGCTACCTGCAGTTATTATATTATCAGTTCAGTTTCAGCTTTCAGCATACTGCCTTACATACTCGGTACAATATTCGTACTGACGTCCCTTTTGCCTAGGGACGCTGCATTCATGCCTGCAGGTATAGACAAACAGTTTGACGAGCCCTCATAGTAAACGAGATTAGAATTCAGCAAAGGATCGGTAAGACTCCACCTCATTCGGAGTGCAGCCAAGTTTACGAGTCATCGTGTCAGTGTTTTTCTACAGACTTAAGGGTAGGCCGGTACCCTGTCCCATTTCATGTCAAATAATCTTAGAGGCTTTGTAGACAAAGGTCTATTTTGTACAGCATGCCAGAGGACTTGCCGGCCCATATGTATTCGTGTCTTAAGAACGATAGTTTATTTATATAGTGTTGCTCACTTACAGTTGTACATTATGAGTTGTGACCATGTTGGCCATGATAGTTACAAAAGGAATGAGTTCAACCAACTCGACTTATGTATGTTATAGTTTGGATCGAATCATTATGAGTTTTAGAGTGGTTCTCTCGGGCCAGCTCGGCATCGAGTGCCAGCCGCGCCTCCCCAGGTTCGTGGCGTGACATGAAGTACCTTACCACTACTTGGGAAGAAATTCACAACGCCTACTGCGTCGAGGTCCGAGAAACTCAACGGCTATCGTCAGCCCATAAAGAGTCAAGACGAGATCGCCGTAATGACACCCGAAGGGATCACCCAGGCCCACGTCCCAACCGTGATAGGTACCAGCCTTATGTCAGAACGGCAATTTCGCCATCTCCTCGCCATATGGAAGGATCGTCCAAGCCAAATACAGGGACTCAACGGAACAACAAAGGTATGCCTCAGCTTTTATCCACTCACAATATTTGTGGCTCCCCTTCAGAAATAGTGTATGCACTGGAAAAGCTCGACCCAAAGGTGAAATGGCCGCAGAAGATGAAGTCTGACCCAAACACCAGAAGATCGAATGCGCGCTGTGAGTTCCAGCAGGAACGAGGCCTCAAGACAAAGGATTGCATTGCTTTACGATTGGAAGTGGTTAACATGCTCAACCAGGCACACCTGAAGGAACTGATAAGCGGTCGCGGAAGAGCCAACTTCGGCAGAGGACGAGAACAACACCAAGGGCCCCCAAAACCTCCCTCCCCAACCCGCTCCATCCAAATGATCATCGGCAGAGGCGTCGAGGCCACAATTAATCATGTGAAATTCACCACCATGCACAAACTAAAGCGATCAATCACACATGAACGGTATGATGACCTCGAAGACAATATCATCTTTGATAAGTTGGATACCCATGGATTGACTTTCCCTCACCTTGATGCTCTTGTTATTACTTTACGAATTTTGGACACTGACGTAAGAATAATAATGGTTGACGATGGAAGCGGCGCGTGTACTATCCGCCCCCGCGCTCTCGCCCAAATGAGACTCGAGGATAAGATAGTACCACGTTGCATAACACTGACGCGGTTTAACAATGCAGTTGAACGAACTTCAGGAGAAATAACACTACCCGTCCTGGTCGGAGGCGTCTCTTTGGAGACAACGTTCCATATCATGAACCAAGATACAACTTACAACGCCATCATAGGACGGCCTTGGATACATAGCATGAGGGCCATTCCATCCAGCCTTTATCAAGTAATCAAGTTTCCGACCCCCCTAGGGAATATTCAGCATCAGAGGCGAACAAGGCACATCACAAGAGTGCTACCGCATTGCCCAAGATTGTATGTACACTCAACAATTGAAAGGGACAAACTCGGAAGCATAATAATTACCAAAGTCGGGAACAACACCTGACGAACAGAACGATGTCATCAAGGACCCCGACATCATGGAGGCCGTGGGGTCAACAGTAGAAGACTTTGACCCCGTCCAACTAGATAAAAATGACGCCAGCAAAAAGGTTTATATCGGCCACTAACTCTACGAACCAGATACATTTCATGAATTTTTAACTAACAATGCAGACCTATTCGCTTTCTCCCATGTAAACATGCCAGGTATCTCAAAGGACATCGCCACGCACAAATTAAACGCAGACCCTCTCTATCCGCCAGTACGACAAATGAGAAGAAAATTCAATGCCGCAACCAACGAAGCAATCTGCGAGAAAGTAGAGAAACTACTAACCAACGGCTCCATCAGAGAATCGAAGTACCCCCAATGGGTCGCCAACGTAGTCATGGTGAAGAAGAAAAATGGGAAGTGGCGCATGCACGTCGACTTCACATACCTAAACAAAGCATGCCCAAAGGACTCTTTCCCCCTGCTGCACATCGATCAGCTCATCGATGCAACGGCAAGACACGATTTGCTAAGCGTCTTGGACGCATATTCAGGATATAATCAGATCCTCATGGAAGAGGAGGACCAAGAAAAATCGACTCTCATAACTCACCAAGGGACTTATTGTTATCGAGTCATGTTGTTCGGGTTAAAGAACGCAGGAGCAACTTACCAAAGGCTGGTCACCAAGATGTTCAAAGAACAACTCAGCAAAACAATGGAAGTATACATAGACAATATGTTAGTCAAATCTGAAAGGAAAGAAGATCATATCGATCACCTGAAAGAAGCCTTTGACATACTGAGACAGTACAGCATAAAGCTGAACCCCGAGAAATGCGCCTTCTACGTAACCTCAGGCAAGTTCCTCAGCTTCTTGGTATCACAAAGAGGCATCGAAGTCAACCCCGACCAGATCAAAGCCAACGAGGGCATACCTAAACTGTTGACCAGCAAGAAACAAGTGCAAAAGCTGACCGGCCGTATAGCCGCACTGTCAAGATTTATCTCACGATCTTCCGACATATGCCACAAATTCTTCAACATCCTCAAAAAATACAATGCACTTCAGTGAAACTAGGAATGTGTCGAAGCCTTAAGAGAACTGAAAGCATATCTGTCCTCACCTCCACTACTTGCTAAAGCCGAAACCGACAAACGCCTCCTAGTATATTTGGCAGTGTCAGAAGTAGCGGTAAGTGCGGTACTCATCCGTGAAAACAAAGGTACGCAATCACCAATCTATTATATTAGCAAAACCCTGGTCGATGCTAAAACGAGGTACCCTCACCTCGAGAAGCTGGCCTGGAACTGGTCACGTCTTCACGAAAGCTCAAACCTTACTTTCAGTGCCATCCCACATCGGTCGTCACGACCTTCCCCCTTAGAAGTATCTTACATAAACCCGAACTATCGGGAAGATTGGACAAGTGGGTCATCGAACTAAGCGAGCATGATATAACATATCATCTGCGGACGGCGATAAAGTTGCAAGTGCTAGTTGACTTCGTCGCTGACTTCAACACCAAGATAATTCTTGAAGTAGAACAGGAAGCCTCTCGTACCGTTTCCCTTCAACCTGACTTATGGGTCTTACACACTGACGGCGCTTCTAATGCGTCAGGATCGGGACTGGGACTCGTACTTGAGGTCCCAATGGGTGAGGTAATCTTCCAATCTATACGATGTCTAGATATGACTAACATGCCGAGTATGAGGCCATTATTGCAGGACTAAAGCTTTCCCTCAAATATGGAGCCCGAGGGGTTATCCTTTGATGCGATTCACAACTCGTTGTCAACCAAGTAACAGGGACTTATCAGATCAAGGAGCAAAGGCTACAAAAGTACCAAACAGAAATCCGCAAACTACTGCCAAAATTTGACGAATGTTGGCTCAATCAAATACCTCGAGCTCAAAACACCGAGGCAGACGAGCTAGTTTTTAACGAGGCGATGAGGGGGGCGCCTCGAAGTTCGAGCTAGTTATTCATCACTCCGCCTATCTTCTACTCCAGCCAGGCCGATGAAGGGACTAGGTAGATGGAGAACTTCTCAAATGTATATGTTAAACAAAGTATGTAACTTTCTCTAATGAAATGAATAAACAAAGAAATAAGTGGCATTTCTTCGCACAACTCCAAATCGCTCCACTCGATATACATTCAACCTCGCTCGAATCACCTACATTCGACCTTACTCGAATCACCTACATTCGACCTCGCTCGAATCACCTACGTTCGACCTCGCTCGAATCACCTACATTCGACCTCGCTCGAATCACATACATTCGACCTCGCTCGAATCACTTACATTCGACCTCGCTCGAATCACTCACATTCGACCTCGCTCAGATAGTTCGCGTTCGACACCGCTCGAAGTATTCACACTCGACGTCACTCGAACCACTGGACAAATATTGTCCCCAAGACAGCCGATGATCGACCTACTAAGAACAACATCGCAACGAAATAAGACAAGTAACAAGAAGGCAAAACATACAAAAAAAGGTAACCATTCCATTACAAACTAATCAGGTTACAAAACTCGTTTCTTTTACAACGGGCTCGAGTACACCCTCACAAAAACAATCAAAAGTCAAGCACAAGGCCCTAAGTCGTATCATCCCCTTCAACATATTCGTCATCGTACCAAGAATCAGAAGCAAGCCCATCCACTGCATCATCATCACTGTCGTCCCCGCTGGGCGAATCGGGAGCATAGCCACAAGCTTCATGGTTTGGCCGCGCTTTAACATGAACATCGGCGAGTTCCTCCTCGGAGACCTTCCCGGCATCCCTCAAAGACCTGAATACGCCCAACTGAGCCTCAACATGAACCCACATCTCATACAACTCCTGCGACACACTCATATCGGTGGAAGCTTGAAAAGCAGACGGTCGGGCAAGTTGTTCCTTCTCGGCCCTCAGAACCACTATTTGCTCGTTCAACCTTGCCAGCTCTACCTCCAAACCTCCAAACTGCTCCTCCAATCTCGCCACTGTGAGCGCTGAAGTCTCTATTTCATTAGCCCGCTCAGACCTACATACGCTCAGGGTCCCCGCCAAGGTCGCTGCCTCCGCTATTGAGGCCATCCTAACTCGCTCCGCCAGCTTCAACTCCTCAACCTTGGTACCTAACTCATCCCTCAGAGTGGCAGTCCTCGCCTCACTCTGATCGAGCTCAACCTTCAAGACCACTCGCGCCTGGAGGTACAAATTCTCAGCCATTACTCCCTTCCCTAGTTTGAGCTCGTCCTCCTTAGACTTTAATGCTTCTTCCAGCTCGCTACACCAGCTAATGGCCTTCAGTATCTCCTCACCCTTCTCCTTTAGCTCCTCATCCTTCCCCCTAATCTCATCATGCAGTTCCTGGAACTGTCCGTCCTCGCCAACGCTCCTGACCACTTTTCGATACTTAGAACAGTATTCTCTGTACTTGGACTCCATCCTCTTATACTGATCCACCCTCTCCTCCTCCCGCCGGTCACACTCAATGTCGAGGATAAGAGTCTGGCAAAAAACAAGAAGAAAGAAATAAGCTAGCCAAGTTAAAGAGATACCAGCGAAGCATACGAAAGTGTAGGAAAAATACTCACCTGCAGAGACATCCCAGATATGCCAAAAGAAAGGTCATCGTCCTTCAGCGTCTGCAACGTCTTGTTCTCGGCCTCAGCACACAAATGGGCGAACGACGGCGCCACACGCTCTGTATAAACCAAAAGGTTGAAGTCCACTGGTATGACAATGTGACAATTAGGACCCTCCGTCCTTATCTCCATGCGAGTATTCCTTTCAGTGAAGGCTCTTACCTCGTCAAGTTCGATGTCAAAACCCGAATCGACGTCTCCTACGCAAAAATCATCACTTCATCTCGGCCTCAACGGAGAGTGACCCCCTACAATCCGTAGAGGCTCCTCACCGCTAACGACCTCCTCGGCCCTGGAAGGCTTCTCTCTCATAGAGAACTCGTACATAATTCCCCGCCTCTTCGGCCGGAAATGACTCTAACCTCGTCCCAAGGGACGAAGTCCTCTCCCATACTTCAACAGTTATGGCTTTCCCTGTCTCTACCCTTCGCCTCTTCCTTGGCGATGGCTCCTCATCATGAGAAGTCTCGTCAGTAAGAAAAAGGACTTGCTGAAGCGGGACATCACCGGGAACGGCCACACCAGAAGGGATGGACCTATCTGCCCGTTGAATCTACGCTTTGCCTCTAGTGGATTCAACCATAGAGAACTCCCTCGCAACCAAGGACGCCTTTTAACGGAAAGCAAGAGCAGGCATCTTCGATTTCTTGGAGACCCGCCGAACTAATACAAATAAGGAGTTGAGTCAGAAGACACTAAGGGACTCGACCAAACGAGATAACAAAGATACATACGAGGTGGGACCTTCTGTCCATAGCGCTTGTAGAAGGAAGACCAATCACGGATCCCCATGACATGAGGCAACACGCGAGCCAACCAATCCTCCATGTCCAAAACAAGGGAAGGAGAGCGCTTTACACCTATAAATGAGAAAGCGGTAAAGAAACCGAAAAGAACATAAAGTAACAAATAACTAATTATGGAAAGCACAAGGAAATACTTACGATTGTAATTCCACTTTTCGGGAAATCGGGTCGGGTCCGCCACCAACCGATCTGTTCTTACAAAGAAGTATTTGCACCAGAATAACCGACTCACCTTATCGTCCATCCCAGCCATTAATCCTATTGTACCACGATTCCGCAAGTGTATCATGGTGCCTCTAAAGAAGGTAGGTGAAAATAGGTGCAACAGATGGCGAAGGTCGACCTCACAACCAGCCAACTTCGCATACATGGTCAGCATTAAGAAGAACTTATATAGATACGAGAGAGTTGTGCTCGGAAAATGTTGTAAAAGTGGCAGAACTCTTTGGCAAACTTAGGAAGGGGCAAGGCCTAGCCAATCGTGAATGGGTAGACGTAGAAGGCATATAACCCAGGATGGTGAACCTGAATTGTGTCACCCCCGCAGGGATGGTCTCAATGTTATAGGGGATGCGATATTTAGCACGTATCTCAGCCAATTCGGCCTCCCCTATTTCAGAAAGCTCAGGTTCAGGAGCAGGCCCAGGCCCCTTAAGGAAATCGTTCCTGGACGCAGGGTTTTTAGGCACCCCTTCTTCAACGGTGGGGAAGCTCTCATCTCCTTCAACTGAAATCCCTTCATCGGTAGAGAGAATAGCCACTAACAAGGGAGCGGCGTCACAAATATCATGATGACTGCGAGGAAAAGTCGACATGATGATTGTAAATGGATCGGGCAATGGAAGGAAAGACGAAATGTAAAGACCCGTAAAATTTCTAACTAAAAACGATGCCCGGATAGGTCCCCATGTTGATATAACTATAGAAATTCTTAAAACGGACCCCTTGGAGTGAAAAGTACCCCAGGACCTAAATATAGAATTTTTCCAGAATTACGCGGATCTGCGGTCCACTATGCGATCACAGATCATGTATGCGGACCGCATAGTGGTCGCATACCTGGACAGTTGCTGTCCATTTTGAGGACACCTATGCGGCCCATAATGCGATCGTATTTCATGAAATGCAGGCCGCATAGTTGTCTCATTCATGCACCTATATTTTTGCAGAAGGGAGTTATGTGGCGCACTATGCGATCGCATAACAGGTATGCAGACCGCATAGTTGGCGCATACCTGGGCAGCCTCTTTCTCCTTTTAACCCAGCTGAGGGCCACTTATACGACAGGTATGCGGACCGCATAACATGAATGCGATCGCATTCCTGACCGCATACCTGCTTCGGGGCTTCTAATTTCTAATTTTAAAACTCGACCCCCAGCTTAATAAAACACCCATCCCCTTCATTTTAACGACTATCTGATTAAAATAGAGAGAAGTGAGAGTGGGTTATAGTGAGAGAAAGCCATCACCTTCACCAAATTGATCATCCATCTCTACTCAGGCCTGGAAATTAATCAAATATGCATCATCTTCTTCACCATAAGAGGTAAGTCTCCACCCCATTTCCCTCAAATCTCCGATTCTAGTTAAAATGAAACACACATGGAGTTGTTCTTGAATATGAGAGTTGAGAATCTTGCATGAATGTACTTAATCTACCATAACTTATTAAAGGAAAGTAGGTTAGAGTAATATTCCACAAAAATGGGTTATGCAATCAAAAGGAGCACATAGCGTTTGATAAAATGCCCACATGAGTTCAAGCCATGTTCATGAGTCCTAACTCTAAGTTTAAATGTGTCACATTGTAAATTAGATTGAAGGCGCTAGGAGGTCCGGTGATTTGAGATAGAAATTAAGGAGAAATTCTGATTCGAGGTATGTAAGGCTAACTCTAATCTTCGTAGGATAAACCCGTTGTGTTCACTTTCTGGGTATGATTATCTTGTTGATTATCTATGGAATTTATGTGCTCTATGTGCCTAATTGAAGAATTATTGCTTCTATGTTGTTCCATGCTATTACCATATCATTGTGCTACTTGAGTATGAGTTGTGATCATTCCCTTCTTCTACTATGTGTGCGATCCTTGTATATGATGGGTGTGGTAAATGTGAAAGATTTGGATGGTATGAAATATGAATCAAAAAGTTTTGATGATATGAAATGTGAGTAAAGAGATGGTAATGATATGAAATACGAATCAAGAGGTTGAATTGATATGATACATGAATTAATGGATTGGGTTGTTATGGAATATGGATTAAAGGATGAACTGTTGTGAAATATGAATCAAAGGATTCTAATGATATGAAAGATGAATCAAAGAACAATACGTGTTGGGGATCAAAAAGGTTAAAAATGATGTAAGTGATCTAAAATATCCATAAATGGACCAGGAGAATGTCCTAGGGGTGAGAAGGCCTATCCGATCTGGCTGGGATCGAACTCCATGTCGTACACATGGATGACTTGATATTGTGATACGATATGATATGATGATGATTATTGTCCTCATTGTTTCACTTGAGATGGCCTAGCCGATCGGGTAGAGATCAGACTCCATGTGCAGTGCACATGCCACAGTGTTAGCCTAGCCGATTCGGGCAGAGATCGGACTCTATGTGACCAAGCCACGGTGGTGATATGTGATGTGATTGAAATTCGGACCTCACCTAGGATGGCTTAGCTGATCGGGAAGAGATCGGACTCTATTTGACAACGACACGGTGGATCAGTAATAATAATAACAAGATGAAACTTAAAAGAACATAATCCAAAAGATGGCAAAACGGGATGCGGGATGTGGAAATTCTTGTTTGTGTTTTCCCTTGTTTCGGTGCGTTGTTGTATGATAGCTCTACTTGAGTTTGACTGTTGATGTTTATCCTATCTAGAGTAGGTTTGTTCATACATACTAGTACTATTCAATGGTACTAACGTCCCTTTTGGCGGGGGCGCTACATCTTTTAAATGGATGTAGGTGGTTGTAGCAGGTAGCGCTGATCGCCGATAGTGGTGCCTTTCCTCCATCCCTTCAGCAGTTCTGGTGAGCCTCACTTCCCCTCGTGGCTGTGTGTAGTTCATGTTGACTCATTTTTGTATATGTCATTCTTTTGAGGTATAGTCGGGGCCTTGTTGCCGGCAAGTCTATGTATTCTTTTCCGTACTCTTAGAGGCTCCGTAGACATTATGTGGGTTGTAAATATATTTTGGATAGTTGTTGTACTTACTCGTAATCGTGGTCCCGTATCGGGAAGGTTGTACTTAATATGTATGTTTTAGTAAGATCTAATATTGAAACGTTAAAAGAGGAAAAATGGACTTTATGTTGTGAATCCGTGCTTTTGATTTTCTCTTGCTATTTCATATGAATAATGTATGCTATAAACACGTGGGAATGCGTTGGGTAGGAAAGGCAAATAAGGTTCTCTTGACCGGGTTCATTCGGTTAGGTGCCAGTCCCGTCCCTCGGTTTTGGGGCATGACAAACTTGTTGTCAGAGCCTAAGGTTTTAAAAGTGTCCTAGGATGTCTCGGAGCCGTGTCTAGTAGAGCCCTTCTTATCGGTGTGTTGTCGACCACATCTATAATTAGGGGGTTGCATGGACATTTAGGAAAATACCCTTTATTGTCTTTCTGTATCGTGCGATGTGGTGAAAGGTGAGGTTGTTGTCTCTAACTCGTGCATTGTTCCAACTTTTAGTAAAATGGAACCCAAGAAGAGAGCTTGACTCGGCCTAGAGGCCAATGCCACCCCAAGTGTGGCCATAAATTCTCAATTTGATGGTGCGGGCGAGGACAATCCCCCGACTATGAATCTGCCTGACTCCTCCGTTCCTGGCCAGACTATTCCAATTCCTGCTCAAGGGGAGGGTGTTATGATCCCTCCCGCTGATTCCGTTGATGTTCCTGGTCCAGCTTCAGCTTTCGATCCCGGTATTTCTGATGGGGACCTTAGGGGAGCTATCCATATGTTGACACAGCTAGTGGCCTCCCAGGCTCAAAGATCAAATGTTGCCCTTTCGTCTTCTAGCGAGCAAGAGGATCTTTCAGGTTCCAGAGTCAATCGGTTTCTTTAGTTAGCCCCTCCAGAGTTTACAGGTGCTGACCCAGAGGCTGATCTTCAGGATTTTATCGACGAGATGTACAAGACCCTTCTAGTTATGAGGGCTACTGAGACAAAGGGGGTGGAGTTAGCTTCCTATCAGTTGAAGGGAGTGGCGTATTCGTGGTTCGATACGTGGGAGGATTCCCGTGGGGTGGGGAGCCCTCCGGCGATATGGGATGAGTTTTTAGAGGCCTTCATTTGTCATTTCTTCCCCGCCGAGACTAGGGAAGCCCGTGCTACAGAGTTTGAGGTCCTCAAGCAGGGCAACAGGAGTGTGTGGGAGTACCACATGGAGTTCGTGCGCCTGTCCAAATATGCTATTCACATGGTGTCGACTATGGAGGCCAGAGTTCGTCAGTTTGTTCAGGGCCTTGGTACCTTGTTTTTTAATGAAGCTTCTACAGCTGCTATGCATTCATATATGAACTATGGGAAGATTGTGAGATTCGCCCAGGCTACAGAGGCTCAGAAATTGAAGATAAGAATGGAGAGAGAAAGTAGTAGTAGAGCCCAGTCAGCGGGCAGCATTGGGGGTTCTTTTGGAGGTGGGAGACAAGTCCTTGGGAGAGGGTCACTAGAACCATCTTAGTCTCATGCTCAGTCATCAGCTAGTGTCCCGCCACCAGGTCGTCACCATCATCATCAACAAGGAGGTCATTTTGGGGCCAGTTCTGGCAACAGGGGGTTCCATCATCTAGGTCGTTCAGGTGGGAGGTTCCAGCAGCAGCAGAGGGGCCCATGCCCCAAGTGTGAGAGGTTTCATGCTGGGCCCTGTTATCTGGATCGTCCTGTATGCTATGGTTGTGGGGTGAGGGGTCATATTCATAGAGACTGCCCTTCATTCAGCCAGGGTGCAGGATGGGGTGCCGCCCAGCCATCTAGTTCTTCAGCTGCTACATCTTCAGCACGCCCACCAGCCCGAGGCCCTTCAGCACCAGCAGGTCATGGTGCAGCAAGGGGTGGTGCACGAGGTCGGGGAGGACCTAGTCGGTTCTATGCTTTGAGTGGTCGACAAAGTGCGGAGGCTTATCCAGATGTTGTCACAGGTATCCTGACTGTTCAATCTCATAATGTTTATGCGCTTATTGATCCCAGGTCTTCCTTATCATATGTCACTCCTTTTATTGCTTCGAGTTTTGGGATAGAACCCAAACAGCTTCATGAGCCGTTCTCAGTGTCGACTCCGGTTGGTGAATCTATTACGGCCACGCGAGTCTATAGGAATTGTGTTGTCACGGTGCGTGGTCGGGATACCACGGCCGATCTTATTGATCTAGGAATGGTAGATTTTGATGTAATTATGGGAATGGATTGGCTCTATTCGTGCTTTGCTAAACTCGACTGTCGGGCCAGGATTATGAGGCTTGAGTTTCCTAATGAACCAGTTATTGAGTGGGAGGGGAATAATATCGTGCCCAGAGGTAGGTTTATTTCCTATCTTAAGGCCTCAAAGATGATCAGAAAAGGGTGCATCTACCATTTAGTCCGGGTTGCGGACACCACTTCAGAGGTGCCTGCTCCCGGGTCTGTGCCTGTTGTGAATGAATTTCTTGAAGTATTTCCAGATGAGCTTCCTGGGATTCCACCAGATAGAGAGATCGATTTCGGGATTGATGTATTTCCAGATACGCATCCAATATCTATTCCACCCTACTGTATGGTGCCATCAGAATTGAGGGAGTTAAAGGAGCAGTTGAAGGATCTTCTAGAGAAGGGTTTCATTAGGTCAAGTGTGTCACCTTGGGGCGCACCGGTTCTTTTTGTCAGAAAGAAAGATGGGTCTCTGCGAATGTGTATTGATTATCGGCAGCTCAACAAGGTCACCATAAAAAACAAATACCCATTGCCTCAGATAGATGATTTTTTCGACCAATTGCAAGGTGCTAGGTTCTTCTCAAAGATTGATTTACGGTCCGGGTATCACCAATTAAAGATCAGGGAGAAGGATATTCCTAAGACCGCCTTCAGGCCTCGTTATGGGCACTTCGAATTCTTGGTAATGTCTTTTGGACTGACCAACTCCCCAGCAACTTTATGGATCTTATGAATCGGGTTTTCAAGCCATTTCTCGACTCTTTCATGATTGTTTTCATCGACGATATCCTTGTGTATTCGCGAAGTCAGGAAGATCATGCTAATCACTTCAGGGCAGTTCTGCAGACTCTTCATTAGCACCAGTTGTATGCAAAGTTCTCAAAATGTGAGTTTTGGCTAGAATCAGTTACCTTTTTGGGCCATGTTGTTTCCAAGGAAGGGATTCGGGTTGATCCCCAGAAGATCGCAGCAGTGAAAGGATTGGTCTAGACCAACGACCCCGACAGAGATTTGCAGTTTCTTGGGTTTAGCCGGATATTATCGGAGGTTCGTGGAAGGATTCTCTAATCTCGCCTCCCCATTGACTAAGCTGACGCAGAAAGCGGTTAAGTTCAAGTGGTCCTATTCTTGTGAAAAGAGTTTCCAGGAATTAAAATCAAGATTGACTTCGGCGTCGGTGTTGACCTTGCGAGAGCGTACAGAGGGGTTCGTGGTTTATTGTGATGCTTCAAGGGTTGGTTTGGGGTGTGTGTTGATGCAATGTGGGAAGGTTATAGCGTATTCTTCAAGGAAGCTCAAGAACCACGAAAGAATTATACGACGCATTATTTGGAGGTCGCAGCGGTTGTTTTTGCATTGAAAATCTTGCGTCATTATCTTTATGGGGTCCACGTGGACGTGTTCACAGACTACAAGAGTCTTCGGTACTTATTCAAACAAAAGGAGCTGAACTTAAGGCAGTGGAGATGGTTGGAATTGCTCAAAGATTATGATATGAATACTTTGTACCATCCAGGGAAGGCGAATGTGGTGGAAGATGCTCTTAGTCGGAAATCCATGGGTATTTTGGCTCATTTAGACGCAGGTCAGAGGGCTTTGGCTCGGGAGGTTTACTAATTGACCAGTATGTGGGTTTGTCTTTTGGCCTCAGACGAAGGGAGTGTTGTGTTGCATAACGGAGCGGAATCTTCGCTTTTGGAGGAAGTCAGGGAAAAGCAATTCAATGATCCAGCATTGGCACATTTAAGAGAGGCAATTCTAAATCACAAGACCACAACATTTTCACTCGGCAATGGCGACGGTGTCTTGCGGTGTCAGGGAAGACTATGTGTTCCGGAGGTGGATGATCTTCGTGAGAGAGTAATGGTAGAGGCTCACAATTATATATATTCCATACACCCAGGTTCTACGAAAATGTATCACGATCTCAAGGAAATGTATTGGTGGAATGGTATGAAGAGGGGTGTGGTGGACTTTGTGGCTAGGTGTCCGAATTGTCAGCAAGTGAAGGCCGAGCATCAGAGGCCCGGTGGGTTGACGCAGCTTATAGAAATACCAATATGTAAATGGGAGATGATCAATATGGACTTTGTGGTGGGGTAAACCCAGACTCCGCGTAAGTTCGACTCAATTTGGGTAATAGTGGATCGGCTCACGAAGTCAGCGCATTTCTTGCTAGTCAAGTCCACCGATACTATAGAACAGTATGCTCAGTTGTATATCAAAGAAATAGCCAGGCTTCATGGCACTCCAGTTTCTATTATCTCGGATCGAGGGGCTCAGTTCACAACTAACTTTTGGAAGAAATTTTAGCAAGGTTTGGGTACGCAGGTAAATCTCAACACAACCTTCCACCCGCAGACTGATGGTCAAGCAGAGCGGACTATTCAGACGCTTGAAGACATGTTACGAGCTTGTGTACTTGATTTTAAGGGTAGTTGGGATGATCATTTTCCACTTATAGAGTTTTCTTACAACAACAGTTTCCATGCTAGTATTCAGATGGCCCCATTTGAGGCATTGTATGGAAGAAGGTGTAGATCTCCGATTGGATGGTTCGAGGTTGGTGAGACGGAACTGCTAGGGCCGGATCTTGTGCATCAGGATATGGAGAATGTTAGAATCATAAAGGAGAGGTTGAAAACTGCTCAGAGTCGTCAGAAATCCTATTCGGACGTTCATCGTAGGGATTTGGAGTTTCAAGTAGATGATTGTGTATTCTTGAAGGTATCCCCCATGAAGGGGGTCATGTGGTTTGGAAAGACGGGAAAATTTAGCCCAAGGCATGTCGGGCCGTATAGGATCGCTCAAAGGATAGGACAGGTGGCGTATAGGCTGGAGTTGCCTCCTGAAATGTCATTGGTACACCCGGTGTTTCATGTGTCCATGTTAAAGAAGGTGATTGGAGATCCATCTGTCATCGTGCCGGTTAAGACCGTTGAAGTTAATGAAGAATTGTCATATGAAGAGGTTCCGGTTGCTATTCTTGATAGGCAAGTTCGTAAGTTAAGAAACAAGGAGATTGCTTCGGTTAAGGTGTTATGGAAGAATCAACAATTCGAGGAAGCCACATAGGAAGCGGAAAATGAAATGAAAGAGAAATACCCTCATTTGTTTGAATAAGTCAGGTAGTTATTTATGAAGGTGGTCACCTCTAAGTTTTGTGTCATATCTTGTGTAAAAACCACCACACTTTCCCAATACCCCCTTCTCTTATGACTTCTCAACTTTGTGCCATATTTTTATGTATTGTGTTAGCTGAATTATATGCAATTCATTGAAATAATTGAATTATGTGCCATTCGTTGTATTAACTGAACTATGTGGGACTTGTTGAATTGTGTTTCGGGGGCTCTCAGGTGGATAGGACTATTTACAAAGGAAACTCTGGCAAAATTTCTTAGAAAATATCAGAGTTAGTGAAAAATTGAGGGTTGGCATTTTATGTTTTCGTACCCGAGTGATTCCCCGATCCTCATTCGAGGACGAATGATTTTAAGTGGGGGAGGATGTAAAGACCCGTAAAATTTCTAACTAAAAACGATGCCCGGATAGGTCCCCATGTTGATATAACTATAGAAATTCCTAAAACGGACCCCTTTGGAGTGAAAAGTACCCCAGGACTTAAAAGATAGAATTTTTTCAGAATTGCGCGGATCTGCGGTCCACTATGCGATCACAGATCATGTATGCGGACCGCATAGTGGTCGCATACCTGGACAGTTGTTGTCCATTTTGAGGACAGTTATGCGGCCCATAATGCGATCGCATTTCATGAAATGCGGGCCGTATAGTTGTAGCATTCATGCACCTATATTTTTGCGAAAGGGAGTTATGCGGCGCACTATGCCATCGCATAACAGGTATGCGGACCGCATAGTTTCCGCATACCTTGGCAACCTGCTTCTCTTTTTGGCCCAGCTGAGGGCCACTTATGCAACAGGTATGCGGACCGCATAACAGGAATGCGATCGCATTCCTGACCGCATACCTGCTTCGGGGCTTCTAATTTCTAATTTTAAAACCCGACCCCCAGCTTAATAAAACACCCATCCCCTTCATTTTAACGACTATCTGATTAAACTAGAGAGAAGTGAGAGTGGGTTCTAGTGAGAGAAAGCCATCACCTTCACCAAATTGATCCTCCATCTCTACTCAGGCCTGTAAATTAATCAAATAGGCATCATCTTCTTCATCATAAGAGGTAAGTCTCCACCCCATTTTCCTCAAAGCTCCGCTTCTAGTTAAAATGAAACACACATGGAGTTGTTCTTGAAGATGAGAGTTGAGAATCTTGCATGCATGTACTTAATCTACCATAACCTATTAAAGGAAAGTAAATTAGAGTAATCTTCCACAAAAAGGGGTTATGCAATCAAAATGAGCATATAGCGTTTGATAAAATGCCCACATGAGTTCAAGCCATGTTCATGAGTCCTAACTCTAAGTTTAAATGTGTCACATTGTAAATTAGATTGAAGGCTCTAGGAGGTCCGATGATTTGAGATACAAATTAAGGAGAAATTCCGATTCGAGGTATGTATGGCTAACTCTAATCTTTGTAGGATAAACCCGTTGTGTTCACTTTCCGGGTATGATTCTCTTGTTGATTATCTATGGAATTTATGTGCTCTATGTGCCTAATTGAAGAATTATTGCTTCTATGTCGTTCCATGCTATTACCATATCATTGTGCTACTTGAGTAAATGAGTTGTGATCATTCCCTTCTTCTACTATGTGTGCGATCCTTGTATATGATGGATGTGGTAAATGTGAAAGATTGGGATGGTATGAAATATGAATCAAAAAGTTGTGATGATATGAAATGTGAGTAAAGAGATGGTAATGATATGAAATACGAATCAAGAGGTTGAATTGATATAAAACATGAATTAATGGATTGGGTTGTTATGGAATATGGATTAAAGGATGAACTGTTGTGAAATATGAATCAAAGGATTCTAATGATATAAAAGATGAATCAAAGAACAATATGTGTTGGGGATCAAAAAGGTTTAAAATGGTGTAAGTGATCTAAAATATCCATAAATGGACCAGGAGAATGTCCTAGGGGTGAGAAGGCCTATCCGATCTGGCTGGGATCGGACTCCATGCCGTACACATGGATGACTTGATATTGTGATATGATATGATATGATGATGGTTATTGTCCTAACTGTTTCACTTGAGATGGCCTAGCCGATCGGGTAGAGATCGGACTCCGTGTGCAGTGAACATGCCACAATGTTAGCCTAGCCGATTCGGGCAGAGATTGGACTCCGTGTGACCAAGCCACGATGGTGATATGTGATGTGATTGAAATTCGGACCTCATCTAGGATGGCTTAGCCGATCGGGCAGAGATCGAACTTCGTATGAAAACGACACGGTGGATCAGTAATAATAATAACAAGATGAAACTTAAAAGAACATAATCCAAAAGATGGCAAAACGGGATGCGAGATGTGGAAATTCTTGTTTGTGTTTTCCCTTGCTTCGATGCATTGTTGTATGATACCTCTACTTGAGTTTGAATGTTGATGTTTATCCTATCTAGAGTAGGTTTATTCATACATACTAGTACTATTCAATGGTACTAACGTCCCTTTTGGCGGGGGCGTACATCTTTTAAATGGATGTAGGTGGTTCTGTAGCAGGTAGCGTTGATCGCCGATAGTGGTGCCTTTCCTCCATCCCTTCAGCAGTTTTGGTGAGACCCACTTCCCCTCGGGGCTATGTGTAGTTCATGTTGACTCATTTTGTATATGTCGTGCTTTTGAGGTATAGCCGAGGCCTTGTTGCCGGCAAGTCTATGTATTCTTTTTCGTACTCTTAGAGGCTCCGTAGACATTATGTGGGTTGTAAATATATTCTGGTAGTTATTGTACTTACTCGTAATCGTGGTCCCGTATCGGGAATGTTGTACTTAATATGTATGTTTTAGTAAGATCTAATGTTAAAACGTTAAAAGAGAAAAAATGGACTTTATGTTGTGAATCCGCGCTTTTGATTTTCTCTTGCTATTTCATATGAATAATGTATGTTATAAACATGGGGGAACGCGTTGGGTAGTAAAGACAAATCAGGTTCGCTTTTCCGGGTTCATTCGGTTAGGCGCCGGTCCCGTCCCTCGTTTTTGGGGCGTGACACGAAATTAGATATCAAGAAAGGGATTAAAAAAACTAAGAAAAAGAGAAACACAAGCGAGAAAGAGTATCAATGAAGAGTGAAAGTTTCAAATGAAAAACCCTTCATCTATTTATAGGGTTGGGTGGCCTCGAAATTGAGGTCAAAAGCTACCTGCAACACGAGAATTGAAGCACCAACTGTGCAGTCATTGCATGGGGAAGATACATAATGATGACGCGTGTGACGATGACAACATCTGGCGTCACTTGCGCCTGTCGTGGCCTTGTCGGGCATGAATTACCTGGTTGTGACCGAATTTCCCTCATAACGGATGCAGAGTAATCCGCTCACCAAGGACGAGGGGTCCACGACCTTCAAAAGTGGAGGGACTAACTGTATTGGTCGAAATTTGGACCAAACTTAACGATGTCACTGGCCGAGGTCGAAGCTCGGGTCGGCCAACAATTAGGGACGAAGGTTCAAAACTGAACGAGGTCGACGGTAGAGGTCCATAGTAACGGTAGGATAGTTCTAGATTAGAAACTCCCTTGTACTTTTAGGGTTCCCCAAAGAATGTTCCCTATATATTTGAAACCAAGGGGAGAAAAAAAGGTATCTGAAACTCTCTAAAAGAACACTTTGTAATATTGACTATTGAAATAATATACACTTCTTGTCTTTTCTATTGGTTCCCAAGTTAAAAGACACCTTTTTATATACAAGATCCAAGAACATAGTGTTCCATCCACGTTGCTTGACATTTGCGTTGCTGACAAAGAGATAGTTGACCCTCAACGCTTGCATTTTGGGCGAGTTATCCTTTAATATTACATTTATTGTCATTGCATGCATTTACTCCACCTATTCACTTGCATATTCATTGTCAATCATTATCAATATTTTTGTATGATATTTAATACGCCGGTATTTTTATTCCATTCATCCATCAACATTCACAGATCTGGCAGTCATTAAGCTTAACTACGATTAACCTTGTATTTCACTTGTTAAATCTCTCGTAGAAGGATATATCACATTTTTGGTAAAACAAAAATGTGTAACTTCAGAAAGATTAATTGTTGTACTTTATTGTTCATGAAACTTAGCAAGTAATGTATATTGACATAATTCTTTGACAGAATTGCTAATTTGGATTTCTCTATACAGTCAGACCTCTTTATAACAGCATTTTATATAACAACACTTCACTATAAAAGTCAAGTTTTTCCGAAACCAATTTTCATGTTATATTATAATATATGTTCTATATAACAACACTTTAGTATAACATCCAAAAATATTAAAACAAATAAGGCTGTTATAGAAAGGCCCGGGTGTAATTGGTTTTCCTGCTCACGATTGAATTTGCAAGTCAATCCTTCTTTAGTTGTGTAGGACAGCATGATAGTCTTACTCCTATTTATAGCATATATATATGGAAATAAATGGCATTTAAACAAAAGATTTAAAACCCATTTATGTATCTAGGCTTAACTTTTATATCTACTCTATAGGGTCTCTTTTGGAGTTGAGTGCATTCAAAATTATGTATATTAGAATTTTCATCAAATGGGTTCAACATACACTATATGTACATATATAAAAAAAATCTTAACCTTGTATGTACGATGTAACTTTCTGGCGAAGGCGTTCGGATGAACTCCTTCCATTCCTCTAGCTCTCCTTTGTGCAGTGGCGGAGCCACATGTACCCAATGAGTGTCAGTCAACACCCTTTCGTCGAAAAATTATAGTGTAACTGGGTAATTTTTTTTATATATTGACACCCCTTGACTTCTTGGTGAGGTTTTTCTTTTTTTTTCATATTTTGACTCCCCTTAATGAAAATTCTGGCTCCACAGCAGCCTGTGTGTATTAATTAAAAAGGATGAACTTCTTCCAAAGCATATAGCTTTCTGGATATATATAATGATACCTATACTCCCATTTCATAAAATCTAGAGGAAAGAGAAGGCAATACACACATGCAGATTCTTCAAAAGAGTACCATTTAAACTTTCTGCAGAAACTCAATTTATTTTCAAATGCCAATATCAATCAAGTACAAGCAATGTTTACACAAGGTCATCAAAGGTTCAATGGATTTTCTTTCTATCTTTTGATTCACTCGAATTATCACCTCGATTAATCCTAAGAATACATACAGCAATTGGCATTCCACTAGATCGACCGATTATGTTATGATCTAGTCAAGCTTCTTTCCCCTGAAGTTGCCTCTTGGTATTTTGCTGAGGACACCAGAATCCAGCTTCTTGTAATGGCCACGAAGCTGTTCGAGGGCCTTATAGACAAAACCATCAACTTCATCTTCATATCTTTCATATAGCACTGGAAGCGTGTGGGCAGCAACGAAACCTTATACACAAGTCAGAATTCAAAAGTATAGTCAAGACAACGACGTCCATCTTCCATATTTGCAACAAAATAAGCATATCAAACGCGACTAATATACAATCACCGGAATAGACAAAAATGACTGAGAGTAGATTATTAAACACATCCAATAAATTGGAAATGGCAATTTCAACTGAACAAGGCGATACAAATTAGTTGGGATTAGGTTCTAATCATGTTAGTACGTTCACTTTAGGTCCTACGTCTTCAAAGAGTTTTAATCCTATCGTAGATTTATATGGAAGTAGACAAAATTTAAAACTTCTAGTACTATTTCTTTTTTAACAATGGTGCCTACGTGCCCATGGTAGAGGCACATAGTTTTCACCTTCAGGCCGGGGGATCGAACCTCTACTGGCTACGTTCTCTTCTTACCCTTACCCTTCCTGAGCCGAGGGTCTGTTGGAAACAACCTCTCTACCTGCATTAGGTAGGGGTAAGGTCTGCGTACAGACTACCCTCCCCAGACCCCACCTATTGGGATCATACTGGGTTTGTTGTTGTTGTTGTATTTTGTTGGACTGAGATGAACTTAAAATGGAGTAACATTGTCAGCTTGGATTCATATTGCCTGCCTCAATTTGCTTGGGATTGAGGCTAACAGTAGTTGTCGTAATTTCAACCGTACGAGTACGATTATACAACTAATCACCGCAAATAGAACTACTTTAATTCTGTTGATACTCATACATTAGAGAGCTTTAAATCGGTGAAAAATGAAAAAATCTCATGTTTGATACTCGAGGCATAAACAAGACTACATGAGTATTAAAATCGCTATCATTGAAAATAAGAGATCTCTTACCAATATAAAGAACAGTCAAGAAGTTGCACCAGCTTCCTATGATACCAGCAGCCCACAAGCTCACTACAACCTAGGACAAATCCGAAGACATTAGTTTTGAAGTCAAGCAAAAGTATTTTACAGTATTAGAAATTTTCAGGCATAAGATTCAGAGATTAATTAAATTGTTAGTATAAATTTCGTTTAGGTTTGCATGTTTGACATCCTAGGGAGGAGAGAAGATGTCAATATAGAAGAATCTTGTAACCGAACACAAGGGAAAAAAGATAGGATATGACAAGAAGGAAATTGAAGACCGAAAAGATAGGGCAGGTTAGGTAACGGCCTTTTGGGAGGGAGAGGTGTTGGGTTGAATGTCAAAAAGCTGCAACAAAATTTAGCGACCAGAGCAACTTCAACAATTTTCATGCAGCAATTTTAATAGACACTCCATATTAGTTAATCTGCTTTTCTCTTTTTCGTTAATCCTCTTTCCCAGAGTTGCAATCAGAGCTTACGATTTTCTCATCACATATGGATCTTATTCAACAATGTCAGACGAGGTCGTGAAAATAAGTTAAGCAAGCACAGAATTTTTAACAAACAAAGACAGAAGCATCGGCATCTCAAAACTAGCAGACGGGGGAATCATTACCTTTGTGAGCAACTTTTATCATCCTTGTTAAAAAAAGAAACAATCGCAAAAAAACTATGAAACAGAGTTTCGCTAAGTGGTTCTGCTTTGAGGTTGTTTAGCGGGGCAAAAATGGATGTTATAAATATTACGCAGCATATGGGAGCTGAGAAAAGTAGAAGGCCTTCTTGCCCCCAGGGCTTTGGTCTAGTGGTACAAGCATAGCGCGTGATATGTGGCTAGGCACATGTCACGGGTTTGAATCCTATTATTCAAGTGGTGAAGGGTAGAGGGGCATGCCCATTATCCAACGAGTTACTATTCGCCTTTGGCGCACGGGAATTTCTCAGTTATAAAAAAAGAAAAGTAATAGACTTCCTTCGGAAACTTTCATCAATATTTTTAACCTTCATAATTAATAATCAAATGCCAGTCTAACCTCCGGTGACACAGGGGACTCTACCACACCTTTGGCACACAGGAATTTACCCATAATTCTGTAATAAATTTGTCTTCATTCTACGGTATTTTTTAATTGTACCACAAACCTATAACAAAATATTTTAAAAAAATCAACTTCAAAGAGGCCTCATAATTCAAATCAAGCACACGATACTTTGTAATAGAAATTCTTGAAATTGAAATACGGAAACATCATCCTATTCTGAGCTTATCCCTTTTAAGAGAATTGAGCATAGAGATTAATGATCAGTGAAATCTAACATACCAGCAAGAATTGTTTCAAATCACCCCCACATGCAACATCTTGAAGGAAGCCCAAACCATGGTTTATTTCAGCACCTATTGCCGTAGCAATATTGATGAAGGTGTCATTAGGTAAGACGAGACGAGGAACCTTAGAATGAGACCTGGTGCCATATAATTTAACTTCCATTAACTTGATTCAAGAATTTCATACCAAATGATAAATGAGAACAATGACGTTGCTTCAGAACGCAAATGATAGGTTATATTACTACCTGTTTATTACCCCAGAAGCATTTTTCCAAAGAAACTGAGCGACCATACCGATGCTCAGAGCAAAGCATAAAAGTGAGAGAAAATTGTAGTTAAGCCACTCAAATAGCACCCAGATGGCTGTGGCGCTGATTAAAACACCGGCCGAGATTTTTTTGTTTCTCCACAACAGCACATCAGCAGCTACAAATTCACCGATGCGTATTGAGTATTGCTATAGCATACAGCCAGTACGAGATAAAAAGGCAAGAATGTATAAAAGTACCGTACATTTGCCTCCACCCAAACAATGGTGTATTGGTTTCTGACGTCCAAATAGCCTATTGAATTGAGAACTAACAGAGCTTGCACCTTCCTCTTGAAAGAATGATTCAGATTTATGTTTCGGCCCACCATCAGAAAGAGATTCCACGATGTTGTTCAAAAGATTCTCAGCTGTTATACCCTCCGGCATTTTTCCTTTTTCAGGGACACATAAGAAGCCAAGTCAGTCATCAAAAGAATAACATAACGCACAAAGTCACTATGGATAGCTGAAAGATTTATGTCAACCAAATACTGGTAAAACATCAAAAAAATCAAAGAAAATAAGAGCTTTTCGTAAGTAATATCTCAAAGTTCATAAATTAGCGTACCAATAAAATGGGATCTCAGACGAAGTAATGAAGCAGGGGGAACTCTAATTAAATTAAAACATACAATCGATAACCTTAACTCATGTCAACATGGCTTCCATTATTAAAGAACAGCGCAACCTGGGAAGGTGACCAAGAAGTTTGCAGCACACACACACACACACAATACAAGTCCTCCAATGATGCAATGAGTCACGCAAGATTGATCCTAAAGCATGACACAAGCAAATCTATTGATCGTACAAAATCACCCAACTAATCGCATTCCAAAAGCTTTCAACAATCAGTATATATTGCTTAGCTTAGATAGCATGAATTCTTATTTGCTATGTTAAATTTTACTACTTCTCAAAAGAATGGCGAAATTGTGAAATGGTAGTAATATAGATAACAATAGAACCAAAGACTCCTTATGTACACTTCAAAGTTATCAACAGATACCAAGATAAGAATGCAACAAAAGCCAGGAATTAGTCACAAACCATTTTCATAAGGAGTTAATTACAAACCATAAGGAACAACAAGATTCTTATTTCAGAAACTTAAAAGAAACAAACTTTCATCAAAGAACCAAAATCGATAAGACCCAAAAAAAAAATGTAAAAATAGTGTAAAGAGTAAAATCTTTCTGTCCAAGTTTATGCATTACCAACAACAACAACATCAATTTCGGTGTAATCCCACAAGTGGGGCCTGGCGAGGGTAGCGTGTATGCAGACATTATCACTACCTTGTAAAGGTAGAGAGCTGTTTCCAAGAAACCCTCGACTCACAAAAAGTTTATGCATTACCAAAAAGCTCAAATCTTTGTACGAGAGAACCGGATAATCGTACACAAAACATGAACTTGAACTAGAAGATTTTTTTTTTTATAGCAAAAAGATTCATCATTTAAGTTCAAATAATACTTCTGAAGAGTATACAAATACAAACTAATCAAAGAATCATTAAATTATCATTCAATCCCAATTTAGTCAAGTATATGGATCTACAAATTTGCTATTTAATATGGAATAGTACTTAATATTCTTCACAACTTAACTTATCTTACATAATTCTCTTACTAGTATATAAAGTTTCAACCTTTTCGAGTTTTAAACATCATTAAATAATTATTTACTGAAAAATGAAGATTTTTTCCAAATAAATTTGATGATATCATGATACCCTATTCTTTTCTTGGTATGTCTATGCACAAAAGTGTTAAAAGTAGTAACTAATCATAGCAATGGAACCCCAAAAAGAAAAAAAATACAAAAGGGAAAATGAAGAGTAAGAGAATTGAGGTGATAGAAGGGCCTAACCAGATTGAAGAATGAACCCAACAACTCAAACTAGAGAAACTCAGCAGAAAAAAAACCTTATTTCCTTTTGATCAAGAAGATAATTCTGTTTGTTTTTGGTTTTTTGGTTTGTCCACTTTCTTCACCCCACCCCACCATGTGTTTTATTTTATCCCGTCAGTCCTAATTTAAATGAAATTTTTCATTTTTAGTCTGACAACAAAAAATATCTTCATATATTTAGGAAAAAATTAATTTTAAAGTTTTCATTGTCTTCTTAATATTTATTTTAAAATTGAAGGGGAGCTTGGAGCAATCGTAAAATTATTTTTGTGTGGCCTATGATTCGAGCCGTAAAACCAATCCCTATCCAAATCTTGCGTAAATGCAAAATACCTTGTCCATCGAGCTACCACTTCTTTTCTTTATAAAATAATTTTGTGGTAGGAGTAATATTTAATTATTATTTTAGACGATAAATTTGAAAAAAATTATATAGTGGGTGGTCATCCATATGGATGGCCTGAGATAGATTCCCCTTCAATGCATTTTGGGTTAAGCATATCACACAAGGGCTGCCTAGTGTGATCTATATCTCATGTATGGTTTGCAGGCTATTACGCCAGAGGGGTTTACCCAGTGCACACAAAGTGCTACAGAGTGTTCACCTAAAGAGCAGAAACTGTAACAAAAATTATACCGGCTTCAAATTTTGCCTCTTATAAAAAAAATATGGAGTAAATATTAGTATCACATAAATTAGGAGGAAAAAAATATGAGGCAGTAGGAAGCGGGGTGGTGGGGTGGGGGGAGTGTTTGATTGTTTGTTGGGGATTTGAGAATAGGAACTAATAAGAGAAACGTGAGAAAGGTAAACAAATATTAAAAGCTTGGGTACGTGGACTGAATATACCGACAGAGTAGCAGTCACAATAAAATGTATATTTAATAGCACTAACAACCCCTCCTTAATTCTCGTTCTTGCCACATTTATTCTCATTGATATTCTATACCCGATTTTTTTTTTTTTTTTTTTTTTTTGGGCTAAAAAATTTTTTTTTTTTTTTTTTTTTTTGGAGCTAATAGATTTTTAAATTTTTTGAGAATAACTTTATTTTACAATATATTGCTCAACGAAAATTATTGCGAAAACTCAAAAACTCCAAATTTTCAAACAATAACACCAAAATTTGCATTGTCCACTACTAATATACACTTTTCGTTCTCATTTAGTTGTCATATCTCGCTTCTCGTGAGTCAAACTATATAAATTTTATCAATATTATAATATAATAATGGTAGTGTTTTTCGTACAGTTTTTAAACATTTATATTTGAATTTTTAAATATTAAGATAATCTAATTCAATTTAATTTTAAGAATTAGTCAAATTAACTCTCAAGTAGCGAAACGCGACAAAGGGAAAGGGAGGAAGTAGGACTAGAGTAGTAGAGTATTATTTTTGTGAAGTTGAAAAAAGATATTCTTCACGCTTTTGTAAAGTTGGATATAAGATTTTTTTCACTTTTTTCGAAATGAGTGTTTGGCAATAAAAATTTCCAATTTTCACTTCAAGAAGAATTTTAAAAACGCTCAAATCACTCATAAAATGGTATTTGACTATATATTGTCATAGTTTCACTACCATTTTCATCCTTTTATTTTGTCTAATAATTAATCACATTCTGAAAATCAGAACGAATATTTCACGAAAGGACAGAAAGTTCTTATCATACTGTTCAGCTGAGAATCATGTGGATATTATAGAATATAGATAGACTTTGGAAGAAACATCAAATCTAATTTAGCCACCATTTTATCTTCTTCTGTTTCTTTAAAAAATGTGGGTCCGATTTGGTGTGATCGCATCGTTACTTTGTCTTTTTATCTCAATTTCACCATTCATTGTTATTAAATATTTTATTTTATCATTTACCGTACTTTTTATATAGTAATCTTACCTTGTTTCATAAATTTTCTTTATAATATATTGAAGTTTAATCTTCATATTGCTGGTGTGTGATATCATGAAACGATGACGAACGACACAACCTATTCATATATTGTATTTATCAAACGATACAGTACAATATAATACAGTACGATACGATACATTATGAAACAATACGTAACAACCATCCAAACAAGCTGTAAATAAAAAGAATATCCAAAAATCAAACATAATCCAATCAATGCATATATTATAAAATCTCACACTATAAAGGTGATTTATTTTTCTAATTCAAGTGTACAGCTTGGTAATTTCTCAACACTGTACAATTTCCTCTGTCTACATCTTACCTAACAGACAACTCCAATACCAGCTAAGGAAAATCCCAAATGATAGGGGGACAAATTTCGGGGAGCTTTATATTAAAGTCAAAGGTTTTGGGTTCGAGTTCTATGAATGCAAAAACTATTAGTAGGGAATGTTTTTTCCTTTTAATGGGTCTCACACTAGACGAATTCGAATTAAGCGGGACCCCAATAATTTTAGGGGAAAAAAAAGACGGAATTACCAAAAAAACACACATAAAGAATTTCAAGTGGAATGATGCTTGTGTTAGTGTAGGTTGCCTCCATTATACCCCTTTGGGGTGCGACATTTACCAAAAACTTGCGTGAACGCAAGATATTTTATGCATCGGACTGTCCTTTTGACGCATAAAGAACTTCAAGAAGACTCTGCAGGACTAGTGCAGACTGGTGGATTCTGCTTGCCTACAAAACTTGGGTCAACATTCTGGCAACTAGACTTGGCTGGCCCTTCATTTCCATTATAGGTTATGTCAATATCTCCAACTTCTACACCTTCACATGGCACACCTTTACTACAATTAATTTGTATAGCATTTTGAGTTCTTGATGTTCCTCTTATGTTCTTGAAACTCACTTTGCTAATCTTCACTTGTGATGGCAACTGCAAATTAAATCAATCAAAATATAAGGTACATTTAACTAACAGGACATCAATCTATTGTCACAATTCAGGTTGTAACTAAATTTTGGTATGACGTACGTCCAGTTGATTTTAAGGTTTTCCTTGTTCTAATATATATTTATTTTCAAACAGTGTTAGTCAAATATACTATATAAGAAAAATCTTATGCGAAATGGGTGGGATGATCAGGGGCGGATTCAGGAGGCAGAAGTTGTCGAAAAATTACACATTATATATAAGTCAAAATCTTTTATTTCTCACTAACTATAATCTCATTGGTTCAATTCCCACTAACTACAATCTCATTAAATATTTTACTTTTTTTTCTTTTTTGAACCCTCCTAGTGAAAATCCTCCCTCCGTCATTGGGGATGACCCGACCTCTCCCC